>ML732262.1:0-115436 GCA_009176345.1 Aspergillus leporis | reverse complement strand
AAAAAAAAAAAAAGAAAAAGAAGAAGAAAATAAGATAAAACGGGAAAAAAACAAAAAAGAAAAAGAACAGTTTAGAGGGAATGACGAAAGGAGAAGGAAAAGGCCTTACTTGACCGAATTGCTATGGCCCATACACCCTCCACAAGAAGCAGGAGTCAGAGTGGAGTTAGGTGCCAGGAGGAATGGTTGCATTCCAGCAATGTCGAATCCGGAACATCATTCATTTCGCAGCTAGAGCTATGGATTATCATCTATTCAAGCGATTAGGAGCCGACCGAAGCCTAGGGGAAGAATATCTTGAAGGCCAAGTCAAGCTTACCAAAATGCAGATTGCGTTGATTTATCAATGCGAGGTGTTGATGTACTGCGACAGCGGCGATATACTTAAGCAGTAAAGGGTCTGAAGATGCCAACTAAGTCTATAAGCATGCTGAAGGTATTGAATAGCGTTTGTTCTGGAAAGATTCAAATGCACTTGCTATATGCGATTCCTTTCACGATAATTCATAGACCATGTCGCGTCCAAGAGTGTTAGTGCCCACGAATCTCACTTTATATCATTCATGCTATAACTACCACTGTATAGCAAACCACCAAACTGCGCCTTTCAGTTGCACCACCTCACTTTATTTATAACCGGAGAAAATGAGTTATAAGGAACAAAGCTCTGCTCGGAATTCCACACCACTGTTGTTAATGAGACGGATGAATGAGTTGATCAGAGTAGATTATGAGAAAGCAAACCTAGTTACAAAGATGAGACAATTCTCGCAACCATATAACCCAGACAACAGTGAAACGCCTATGAACACCGCTCGATGTCAAAATAGCATATGCAGAGACAACGGAGTTGTGTACAGGAAGTACCAGCGACACTTAAAAATGAAAAACCATGAAAATCAACAATGATAATATACCAACATGCTAGCAGCCAAGAGTCTATAAGCAGAGGAACGAAGTTGTGACCTGACTATGAGCGCACTAAAGGAGCTCGAGAGATGGATATAGGGTATGTAACGTCCAACCAGAGAGAGAGAGAATCAATTGTTAATACGTATGATCGCTTAGAAGCCACAAGCGGCATGGTCCTATCGAAGGATGGTCGCTTAACCGTGTATGTAAGAGAAGAGAGTGCCGTATGCTCGAAAGCTCGAACCCTATGGCGGCGTTGGGGTTTGTCGAACTTCGGGCTGATCGGGGTGGCGCTTCTCCCGAGAACGCATATACATTGCATCCGATTGCGAATCTGACACCGTAGACGAGCCAAATGGACTAGGAACCCCTGTTTGTGGCATCGCCTGCTGCTGCTGTTGAGCAACAACTTCCCGCGCGTAAAACTCAACAAGCATGGTTCCGTATGCCTCAAGTTCTTCGACAGGAATTGAGAGGCGGAAGTCGTTCAGCAATAGAAACTGAAGCTCAAGGTGGTTGAGCTCAACCAACGGGAGACCTCCCACCTATGAGTTAAAATTAGCTAAGGCAGGGAAAGACGTAGAAAGCCAGATGGAAATACCTTCGCGTATCGAGAATTAGTATAGAACACATCAGAAAAAAATTTACTGGCACAGGTCACGCCCGCGATGACCAGCCGGTGAATGTTAAAACTGTCGACAACAAAAAAATGGGAAAGGTATTCGTCTTCCTCCTGGGGGTTCAGGGACGGCGATATTGACGATGGGCTCGTAGGTTCCTGTGCTCTCATGCCAGCAGAGGATGGAGGAGTTACCATGGGCGAAGCATGCGGAGGCTTCACTGCAGATTGCTCAGACCCTGGCCTAGAGGTGGAGTCGGCTTGAACGGCATCCACATCCCCCCAGCGCCGCTGAAGACGATTCAGCTGCCCTTTATTGACTAGCTCGGTCATGCGATCAAAATATACGAGTAGGCTTAGAAAGACTTCGTAAGTAGTCGGGCAATACTTATGAATCCGAGTTAAATAGCTGAGAATGCTTATGCTCGGTACATTTTTGCCATGGAATGCGAGCACACTAGTAGCTTGCGGGCTAAGGCTGGCCGTGCCATCGGGGGGAGGGATATGTCGATGGACTTGCTCATGGTGCATGTCATTGGTGGTGGTGATTTTTGTCAGGAGCCCAGCAACCATCTCAATGATATCGGTGACTGGCATGGAACTGATCTCATACTGGCGCTCCTGTTGCCACTGCCCAGGCATCGGGTCCCTTTGCGACTGGGATAAAAATTCTTCGCTGGCGAAGCTCTGAATATGAGACAGATCACGGACCTTAATGCGACTGGGTGAATTCGCTTCTGACCCTCCTAGGGACCGCAGAGACTGATGTGTCGGTTTCAACCGAGGTGAAGCGGGAGATGAGTGACTCTCTCGGTGAGAACTGATGATCGGGGCCGTAGCAGTCTGGTTGCCACTCTCATGTTGAGAACGATGGAACGCGGGGTAAGTGGAAGAGTCAGTATGAGGCACATGTGTGGTGGCCGAGCTCATTGAGGAAGTTTGGGTGTGTGTCGATCCCCGGGTGGCTGATGAATCTCGCGTTAAAGGTTGTGAGTTTGTGTGGGATGGCTGGCTGATATAGGCAGGCACATTATGTGACGAGTGGGAGTGAAGGCGAGCAGAGCCGGCGGCGGATGTTGATGGCGGGGCTGTGGAGGAAGTGGGGGTGGTATTGGTCGACGTGGACCTGGAACTACTACTGGTATCTTGGTGAGACGATGGCTGAGGAGTGTGACGAGATGAAGGTCGATAGACGGATTCCGAGGGAGCGATGGCGCCTCCCAGCATGGTGTAGGAGCTTTCGATGTGATCCGACTGCGGATGGTTGAGGAGGATTGATCCCATGTCAAGGAGTCGGGAGTAACGGCTAAGGCGCGCGATAAAACTATGCTAAAGCCAGGGGGCCGAGAAGCTGCAGAAGTCAGCGACAGACCCCGGTGAAGCGACATACGAGGTGAGGGGTCATTATAGACCGACCGAGTGGACAATGGGAATGCGTTCAGAGGATGAGAGGGCCAAATGTAAACAATTTATCAAAGTAGAAAACAAGAAAACGGAAAGCCCAAGATGGGTGGAATCGACATAATCCAGAGGCGGGTGAGGGATCAAATTTACACTTAATCGATGAATCGAGCGAGGGATCGTCAAGCGTCGAATGAGCCTGGAGAGATCGATATCAGGTGAGGGTGGCACTTGGAACGCGCGCGCAGTGAACCCCAACCCCAGGCCTGGAAAGCGGGAAGGGAATCACAACCGATACTCAAAAACAGGACACTCCATTGCGCTGGTTCAATGAGAGGTGGTATGTACTCTGAATCAAATAGTAGGTAAAAAAGAAAACGGGGAAAAAAAAAAAAGGGAAAGAAATTAAACCCCAGACAAAAAGGAGAATGAAAGAGAACTGGGGGAAGGGGGGGTTGTTGTGAAGGGGTGGGAATGAGTAGCGTGGCGAAAGGGAAGAAGAGGATCAAGTAAAGAGTGCCAGAGTGATCGGAGGTTCAATCGAGCAGTGACTTCAAAGGGCTCCACCGGCAGGATTCCCTCAACCAGTCATTTATGCAATCCCGTTCCATCCATCAGGATTGGCCCTGGGAACTCATCACCGGAATAACCAATAACACTCGGCTTAAATACAACTTCGAAGCACTCAATTGTTCCAAAAGACAAGATCAGGTTTAACTAGAGATGAATGTAGAGTGTTCCTATTCTAAGACAATAGCGCTGAACCCTACCTATGATTACCCGTATCGCGTCCATGAACTTAAAAAGTATGTACATACCAACGAAGGGAGTGAAGCTTTCCGATTATGGTCAACCTTCTTTACGAGGGGTCGTAAGGAGTAATCAGAATCCAATTCGGTTCTAGCCAAAGAATACTAACAGCCAGACGGGCCGGATCCTGATCATCCACGGCATGGACTAGTCGTCTGGTGCGCATAGACCAATGACGATTCTCCAGACGAGCAGGTGTGGACGAGCGAAGAACGATTGGCGGTGGTTTTGTGTCATAAGTGTTCAATGCATCTCTCCTATTGATTAGCACTGATATCATTTATGGATCGTCCCTTTTCCCGGCTTTCCCCCCGACTTTTGATATTTCCACCAAGTCATCCTTTCCGAAAATGCCTTCGTGATGCTTATGGGAAGGCCTAGGAGGAAGAAGGATGGGCATAACGATGGTTTTGAAATATTATACGATAAGTCGTGTCGCAACCTCTATGTCATTCTACTCATCACTGCAATGATACACAATTACTCGCCTGTCTTTAAAATTGGTAGTTTCTCTCAGTGAGATCCATAGTTGGTCTCTAGATTCGCTCACACAGGACGACGATAAATGTTCCTCTAACATCTTATCCGGATGGAGATTTGATAGCCAATGAACGATTCAAGGAAAAAGAAAAACAGAAGTCGAACACATCATCATTCAATACGATTATACCTATCAATTGGTGCGGCCTGGCCCGGTGTAGCCCGTATCGGGCAGGTAGAGATGTCTCTGGGCTCCCTTAGCTGTCAATACCACCAACCGGATCACACCTCCCGAGCTTCCATCCCATTTGATAGCCTCTGCCAAGGCTCCCCGAACAAAGTTAATCCCTTCTTCCTCTGTCATGTTCTCTTTCCAGTTCGCGTCACAGTAGCCGTAAATGTAGGTTGAACCAGATCCGCCAATGGAATACGCCTGCTTGTGTAGGGATCCACCCAGCGGTATCGAGTATACTTGACCTCCATGTCGGGGATCGTATCCCGCAATGATGATGCCAGCGCTAGCACCAGTTAGATTGACGGCAATCCGTGGCTCCAACATAAGGGAAGTGGGGACCTACGACAGCATATCCTTGTTCTCGTAACACAACTCCTGGAACAGCGACCCGGCAACCTGGGTGCTGGGAGGCTCGTTGTTGACAATCGAATACATGTTGAGGTGGTAGGAGACGATATCCGCCACAGCCTGCGTATCTGCCGCTGATCCAGATCGACAGCACCAGATGGTATCATGAACCTGAGTCAGCTTGTCGGTAACTCGATTGGCGATATAAGCTCCCGTCGTCGTCCGGCTGTCGGCACCTAATATAACGCCATCTTTAAAATTGATTGCCATACTGTCTGCAGTCAATACTTTGTCTGAATGTAGCATGTCTAATCGCTTGGACTTACATCGAGGTACCTAGGCTGTACAGAACGGGTGGTTAGCTAGCAGGTCTGATTGACATTTTGGTAGGCATGGGTAATGACATACTTGACTTCGCCGCTTTTCAGATGATTCATATCAACATGAATGCCATCTAGAATGAAACGTCAGCTACTGCTCTGGTATGCAGCTCCTGTGTCGATGGACTTCTGTCTGACCTTCACCAAGCATCCCCGAGACGCCGTGACCGACCATGTTGCCTGATGAAGAACGTATACTGAGGTTTCGTGAAAACGTCGAGCGTAACTCGCAATAACGTAAAGGCAATAACGGGTATGTGAATAGACCTGAGGGTTCTGGAGCGAGATGAAAAGGGCTGCAGGGAGGAAGATGGAGGAGGTGATGATTGAATAATCCCGAAGAGCTCTGACGGAGCTAAAGGCAGGCGAACGCGTTACGTTGGCAGCTGAAGCTGGTTCCGCCGGGCGGTGAGTATAGCCGACAGTCCCATTGGCCAGGCCCTTTCTCCCCGCAAGCCTCCTGAACAACCTCCCCCAGCCATGGATTCCGGTCGATTGAAGAAACGCCATCTTTTCCGGCCCTGGAGCTTTTAAGACCCGTTGCAAAGCTTTTCCTAGGAAGCTTGGTTCTGGTTCATTTCTGTCTAAACATTTGTCTTTTTTTTTTGATCCTTCAAACTACGTTGTGTCCCAACTCTATCAGGCACCCGAAACTGCACGTCCAGATCTACCCGTACTAATAGGCAGTCCACTATAATGTCCGAGTCTCCGCCGCCCCCACCGTCTTGGAGTATCACCAGCATGGCCAACAACGCCGTTCAGTTCCTAAGGCTGCCGGTCCTGGCATCGTCCGGTTTGGCGGTTGTTGCCAGTGGCCTTTTGTATTTCAAGCAAAAGTTAGTGTTTCTCAAACCGCCTGACAGACTATTAGCGGAGTATAAGTTGACCACGTGTGCAGTGAGCTGATTTATCCTCGCAATGTGCCTACCGATGCGCGCACCAACGTTCCCAAACCCCGACAGTTTGGAATCACCGACTACGAAGATCTTCAGATTCCCACACCGGATGGAGAGTCATTACACGCCCTCTTCATTCGTCCATCCAACAAGGGTTTTGCTCGGGATGTCACTATTTTGATGTTCCATGGGAACGCAGGCAATATTGGTCACCGGGTTCCAATTGCCAGGGTCTTACAAGATGTACTAGGTTGCAATGTGCTGATGCTGGAGTATCGTGGCTACGGGCTCTCGACCGGTGTTCCGGATGAAGCAGGGTTGAAACTCGACGCGCAAGTTGGACTCGACTATATCCGGCAACGAGCAGAGACTAGCAATACTAAAATTGTGGTCTATGGACAAAGTCTGGGAGGGGCGGTTGCGATTAACCTTGTTGCCGAAAATCAAGACAAGGGCGATATCAAAGGCCTGATTCTTGAAAATACGTTTCTGAGTATTCGCAAACTTATTCCATCGTATGTTCACTGCCTTTCTACATCGCTCTACTCGCCTGAGCTAACATGCATCTAGGGTATTTCCCCCGGCCCGATACCTTGCTCGCTTTTGCCACCAGTATTGGACTAGTGAAGAGGTTCTGCCTAAAATCACAAAAGTCCCAATTCTATTTCTTAGTGGGTTGAAGGACGAGATAGTGCCGTAAGCCTTTTCTTCATTCCGACTAACGCCCTCTGGGCGACACCGTGAGGACGCAGCATTAACATGAGATGTCACACAGCCCGTCAAACATGACGCAACTTTTTGCTATTTGCCAATCGGAACGCAAAATCTGGCGTACTCTGCCCAACGGTGCGCACAACGACAGCGTTGCTGAGCCGGGCTATTTCGAGCACATCCATTCTTTTATCAGGGAAGAAGTCTTCGGAGATGGCCAATAGATGCTTGCCTCTCGCTTGAATGACAGAATGTCTTACGCCGACCTCTAGAATGCCAGCTCATGACTTTGGCTTCTTTTCCACAATCACACAACCCTCTTCCACCCTCCTAATGCTTCTGGAGTATTCCCCAATCCGGGAAGCTCTACAGGTCACCCCACGATCAGAAGGTGATTGCAGACCTTAGCGCTGCCTCTCCTTGCCGCAATAGAATCACGATTTTTTTTTCCCCGCCAAACATCCTTCTGGATTGCATATTTCAACACCATGTTCATATTTCATCCTTTTCGTCCTGTGCTATGCAGGTCCGCACATCTTGTTCTAGGCTTTGACGCATTGTATTCATACGGATTATGTTTCGGCGAACTTTTATGCTCTTACGACGTTATTTTGCTCTGGATTTATACTGCCGTTATATCCTAATTTCTTCTGACTCTCTTGGCTAGAAGGTTGACTTTCTGATTGTTTCAAAATCCAGGGTCCATTTGATTGCCCTAAGAATGTGCAGCCTGCCAATTTTCCGATACACACTGGCTCTAGACTTCATTCCTCTCCCTAATATAATGATTTCTTTCACATTAATTCCGATCTTTGCCGCCTTAATTAATGTTAAAGCTGTCAGTCTCCCTCGAGGTGTCACTGTACATACCGACTAAGCCCTTGTAGAAATTTGAGCTTTAGAATATAGGAATAAGTACATATCCTTATCTTTGCGATATCGTCAGCTTATACAAAGTATATAGGCGCCATTGTGCATAAACCATCTGTATCGTCCACAGTAACGCTACGTTCCAGAATCTATCCCAAACTAAAAAGATCATTAAAAAAATACAAGATAAGAACAAGAATCTAATAGAATTTACAGCTTCTCCGCCTCCTCCATCAGCTCCTCGACCTTAAACCCTTCAGCATCTCCCTCGGTGAACATGCGCAGCAGGTCACCCTTCCGGCCACTGGCCTGGCCGCCGAAATCATAGAACCGCTGAACGCAACTAGCCAACCAGGTAGCCTCGGTAGTAGACACACCGGAGTTAGGCATAACCTGGCCCAGCATGAGAACCAGGCCTTTCTCATCGGCCAGATCAAGATGGTGCGTGATCGTCGTGTGAGGCTGGGCGTAGGCGCCATGCATCTTGAACGCAGCAAGCTGAGTAAAGATAATCGTTGAGGTGTGAGAGCTAGCCAAAGGCCCGGAAGTGGCTGTTGAAGCGGGTGGGTGGAAAGCCCATTGGAGGAAGTGAATATCTGCGCCGGTATTGGCAGCCTCTTCGGCTTGCTGCTGAAGGTCCTCGGTTGGACTGCGGGGCAAGGGGAGGATGAATTGAGGGTTCTGGCGAGCAGCGGACACAATGCGCTGGTATATTTCCACGGGGATCACGGCACAAATGGAGTTAGGGTTGTTGGCGTGGCGGAGGCGCCAGATGGCTTCGATTTCCTTTGGTGGGAGGTCGAGGACTTTCTCGACGTCGATGTACGCGCTGAGTGGTTTAATGGGGGTTGAGGGTTTGTCGGAGGTTTTGGCAGCGGGTTGGGCTTTGGGAGAGGGCGTCGGTGGTGGAGGGGGGTGGCCTGCTGTTGATGATGGGATGGAGGTAGATCGTGGAACTTCGGGGGTTATGACGGTAGATGCTTTGCGACGGAAGTCCTTGATTTTCTCTTGGTAAGCTTCTTTCAGCGATTCAACGGATTCGTGCCCTTCTCTGTAGCTGATGTTAGCTTCACCGCGCAAGAGCGAGAGTTTATCATCTTGGGTCACTTACTGTTTTGCTTTCTGATCCAGCTTGGCCCGGTACTTCTCCAGCACCACATTGGGATCATGATGCGTGGCGAGGAAACGAACATCGTGCACCTGCGCCCGTCGTCGCTGCTGAACCCGCAGAAAGGGCGTCCTGCTCCGGAGTAAGGGTTGGAAAGTGAAGGACCTCAAAGCTGCCATTTCTAGTCTGCGAAAGTGCAGTGAACAAGTTAGAGAACGGAGGATGGAAAAGTTGTGGAACTCAATAGTTAATTAGATAACTAACGGATTATCTAAGCTGCCTATCTAGGTCATTTACAGTAGTGGAGACGACGATCTATCAGATATGACATGGTGCCCTAGAAACGATGTATACAGGCCACTCCATACTTATCTGCTATCTGCTTTCAATGCAATTGCTTTCAGGCATATGTATATAAATTAGGGAATGCCGGTGCAATGTATAAAGCTCCCTTTTGCGATTTATCGACGTGCAAAACCCCCTGTCACTCCTCCAAATCTCTTTCCCTGCGTACTAGTATTTCTTGCTCCTACTCATGAAAGGAGATTATCCTCTTCGCTTACACCAGGGACATACATACCATTGTCCTTATACTAGTTCTTACTGTGTATGCATTTGACCTGCGAAGCTAGGGCTGCCCATTTGTGCACTGTTCGAAATGCTCCATGAAATACTAGCAGAACCCCACATTCCTGCTGATAGCTTGGCATCATTACGGTCCCCAAGTCTTCAAGCAGTTATCCTTCTAACAAGCTTCTTGCACAGTTATTAGTTGGGAGAACAGATACTTTTCTATGGGAAGGTAGCAAAGAGCTTCGGCTCTCAATAGCATGTAACATGCATAAGGTGCGCCATGACTAAGCGGCACAAACTTGAAACAGTGCTATCTACACGTGGACTGATCTTCAGAACAAAGGATACCATCATGCAGGGATATCGACATAAACCCGAATTCGCTCACTAAGGTTATTACTTAATAGTCTCCCCTTTCATACTTTTATTTTCTTTCTTTTTACCTAGCTCTTTTTAACTAACCTCAAAACTTGTTCTCACCTGAGGCGAATCGGAACCTAGCCTCAGGCTTACTTATCACTCATTCCGCGATTGACAACTACGATCTAACATCAAGCTTCTCGCTTACAACATGGCGAACCGCCATATTACAAGACGAATACTGCTTGGCGCCGCGGTGTCCGCCTTCCTTCTCTTTGTCTTCTTCGTCCGACCTCAGGGTCCGCCGAGCCCCGCGATCCGCGCCCCAGGTCATCTGGAGAAGTCGCCTCACGCAGCATTGACAAAGGATGACTTGACCAAGGGCGAGGTGGTGATGCCCAAACTGGAGAATGAGACAGCCAAGTATGCCCGACACTGTTGCGAGAGTTCGCAATTGAATACCTACTGATGGTTGGTGGATATCTAGAGCGGAATTAGGGCGCGCGACTTGGAAGTATTTCCATACCATGCTAGCACGGTATCCAGAAGATCCGACGGAGGAACAATCAGAAACTTTGCGCTCATTTATTTACCTGTTTGCGCGATTGTACCCATGGTATGTATCTCATACATACATCGATAAAACATCCGAAAAGACTGACTGGGAATCAGTGGCGAATGCGCCTCGCATTTTCAGGGCCACTTGAAGAAATATCCACCGCAAGTGTCATCGCGCAATGCAGCTTCGGGATGGGGATGCTTCATCCACAATGAGGTAAATACGATGCTTGGGAAACCTATCTTTGACTGCAACAAGATCGGCGATTTCTACGACTGCGGCTGCGCCGGGGACAAAGAAACGGAGGATGAGAGCGAGGAGCTCAAGAGCAAGAGCGAAGCTGCGTCCAATGGAAGCAACGATGGTGCTGCTAGTCAGCGTGTTGAGATATCCAAAGAACCGTAAGTTTTCCCATACTTCGCGCCCACACCTTGCTATCATTCAAGTTGGAAGACTGACCAACAAATTTAGAACTACGCGGGGTTAAACACATTTTATAATTTCCGAATTATGGTCTTTGCAGCCACTTCACATCTAGTTTTGTCCGCTCATGCTTTATCGACGCGGGTTCGTTGGGAGTATGCTGGAGTCGGATTATATACAGTACATACATACTAGTTCTATAACGGCTTGGATCCCAAGAATACTCTAGTGTCCTGCTGGTGAGGGCTTGGTTGAGCCATTTTGGCGGCGCTTGTCGACATGGAGAAGATATTAGATGGTAGAAGTAGAAGAACCTTCTACATCATTGTGTAACATTCATACGATCAGTCGCATCCCAATCGTTGGTCAGCCGCGTCAGTCACATGTACTTGGATACAGTCATGCGCGCAGGTGCAGCTTTAGTGTAGCCACAATCATCTACCGAAAGCTTCTTTGATCCCACAACATCTTGCAATTGAGGAAATTTGCCCAGGTTTCCCTTACTTTTTTTCTCTTTCTTATCCGATCGCCGTGTGGTACGTCTCTATATTAGTACTGCAGCACGTATTAGCGCTTTGAATGATCAAATTGCAAACTCCCAAAGAACACGAGACCCTGAAACTATGCCTAGGAAAGGCGAAACACCAGGTTACCGCAGTAGATAAAAAGTGTTTTGCGTGTAGTTAATTCGTGGGACACCAGGCGCGGAGCCTAAGAACAATAGGAAAAGCCAATCGAGAAGTTGTCTAATCATAGATGGATGATATCAGCAAACTTAGCCGTAAGCAATGGTGCTATAATTATTATCAACACCCTCAAATCCGTGCCCGAGGTCTTATGCTCTGTCGAATTGCATAACCCCTCCATAAGCGCTACGCTAAAAGGCTCTTGAATGGCTTATCAACCTCCTTGGCTGAATCATAGCGAGTCTCCTGATAAGTCCACGCTGATTGCTGGATGTACAGACGCACACCCCCTTTGAAGCTCGCGATCCACAGATCTTCGTATTATGGTGCATGGGAACCCTAGTTCTTCTTGACCGCAATATTGCTCTCAGGTCTTAGGAGTGGTGTTCAAGCCAATCCAGAGCATTGTGAATGAGTGAAAGTATAAACAGCCCCTAAATTGAATGATGTATATACGTTGATGTTCGGGAGATGTCCTGAAACTTTCTCATTCATTGTTATTCTTCATCACTATTGATACTGTTGTTATCCTAGTGTGGGGGAAATCTTCTGCCTGGTTCCTCAGGCACCACTAATGACCCATTCCGATTCTAGAAGAGGCATAGCGCCACCCATTATTTGGAGCTGTTCCATCCATTTTTTTTTTTTTTTTTTTTTTAATATCTAAACGCGCCGGAAAGAAAAAGAGAAACACAAGCAAGGATCATCAGAAGCGAAGTGTCAGAGTCTAAAGTCACTGCGTCTTTTGTCATAGTACTGTACGGTCCTTTAGCCTATTCATTCTGTTTGTTCTTATCGGCAGAAACTTGCATTCTTTGTGTTGTTATCCCGACAACCAAGGGGGTTCTCCGTTCATTGCTTCGGTTCTTGTGATTGCGCTGGAGACCCGTCTATCATTCACAAGCTACGAATCGCGTGGCCAGATTTTTTGTACCTGACACCTCGCAAGGCTAGACTCTTAGCTTGGCTTGTACTTTCTATCTTCTTTTTGTTCTTTCATTTAAAGATCGCCCACTAGTACCTCCGCTGCCACGTCAGAAGTGGGTTATATCGCGGGGTCAAAATGGTTTCATTCTCGTGCGAGGTGAGTTGGGCAATACTATTATTCGTTCTCGGAACCCAAGGCCCTATGTCAGAAACCTTAGAACCAGTATGATCGCTGACTATTTCTCGTTGAATCCTAGGCTTGTGGTGATATTCTCACCAAAAAGAAGCTCGATCCCCATCGCAACCAATGTCGCGGCGCATCCTTCACCTGCATCGATTGCATGGTTCATTTCCAAGGAACCGCTTATAGATCACATACGGTACGGTTATGATTTCTTCCAGTTAGCTCCTCTACGGTATTTGCTCGGAACTTGGACAGGGTAACCAGTCGCTCATGCCTCCCTGAGCGTGCTATTATCACTCAATGTGACCATCCAGCAACTCCGCTTTGCAGTATGTTATAGTGGTATTGCGTAACCGCAAGCGAGGAGTTGTCATCCGTTATATGCACTTTTTCGATTTCATTATATTTCATTATACATTGGTCGATTATATGCTAACTTGGCTTAAGTCATGCATGACCGAGGCACAGAAGTATGAGGGTGCTCTGTACAAGCCTAAGCAGGCGAAGAATGGGCGGAAAGGCAACAACAACAATAACCCCAGGCATAATGCGAATGCCAATACTAACGGTCACCGGGCACCGTACGTCGAAGACGTCCCTGATTCTGATAACGCTAAGAGAAAGGCATCGGCGCTCCCTGCTGCTCCTACTCCTCCGCTTACCGGTACTGAAAAGTCGGGTACTGCTCAGGAGAAGAATACCCAACCTGTCAATGTATTTGATTTCCTAGTCAACGACCAAACGCCGAATGCATCTAAAGTCTCCCTCAACAAGCCCAAGGAACAGATGCAGATGGTAGATCACGCTCCTTCCGTATTCGAAGCCAGTAAGGCGCTGGCCCATTACGAAACCGGGGGCGAGGATGAAGATAAGCAGTATGATTTACCGTACGAGCAAAACGGATACTCGTACGGCGCCGGTCCCATTCCACCCTCGGTGTATGCGGCCAAAGCCCCCAACGCTTCAATGGAATTCATGACCCCGGCCCCGAAAAAGAAGAATGATCGCTCGCGGAAGGACAATGTTGAGGGGGGCGCTACTGCTAGCGATAAAAAGCGAAAGCGCCACGCTGAAGATCAGGATATGGAAGACGCCGATACCCCTATGCTGGGAGCGCCATCTAGCGTTTTGAACCACCCTGGCACACCCATGCTGAACCACTCCGGACTCACAGGAGGTTTGAGTAGAATGCTCCGATCTCCGTCGCTAGAAGCTGAGAATGGCCATGCCGACCATCCTCGCCGGCGTTACCAAGATCCCTCATCTCCCATCAAGCGTACCCGTCGTGCCGAGAAGGATGGCGCTGATGCTGGTCTGGGCATCTCTATGAAAAACCGTGCCGAGCGGCTTGTCTCATCTATGTTTGGAGGCCCTGCCATTTCAGAGAGCGGTAAGAACGGCCATGAATCTTCTTCAAAGGAAGTTTCTCGCTCTCGTCAGCGTAGCGCATCGGATGATGGTGATGTCGATCTTCGTCGGTCCAAGAAGTCGCAGCGTGTCACATCTGATACTCAAAAGTCTAAGCGTAAGAGTAGCGCTCAGATGGACGGTCGGCCATCGCGGCGTCTCAAGCAGATCGAGTATCCTGCTGGTTCTCGCTCTACGTCCCCACGTGGTGATAACGGCCGTCAAATAGTGGTCTACCAGCAACCAAACATCCCTAATGAGCTTCAGCGACAGATGGCTGCTAATTTCTTGTCATTGGTGACCAAGGGTCCAGAAAGCCAACGGGGATTCTCCGTGAATAAGGTGTTGAAGCGCTTCCACCGAGATTTTACGGACGAATTCGATGACGACCGTGGCCGTGAGCAAGGGCGAAGCCGTGCAGACCACGAGCAGAGGACTGAGGATGAAAAAGATCTCTGGCGGACATTGCGCATTAAGAGGAATGACCGGGGAGAAATTGTCCTCTTTATGTAACCATGGGTAATGTAGTTATGGTTCATTGGGATGCTCAGCATTCTTTTTCATATGTATGTTTTCTATCATTTGCATAGCGATGTTACTTCGATATCATTATTATCGGCCTTTGGCATTATGCTCTGACAGCCAAGGCACTCCTTTTTTTTTTTGTTTCGATCTGCAGCCCTGATGAAGGTGTAGTAATTAGGCTTCTGTGAAAAACTGTATGACAAAATCTCCGATGTATATAGGCAGGTGCTTCTCCTATCACCGAGAGATAGACAAATGGCATGCCGACTCGATCATATTTAGGTAGGAGAGTTATTTTATATGTATATCTTGATTAGTTAATTACATGACCCGAAGTCCCGAGTATATTTCTGTACGCATCAATTCTATCTTCTACAACTATTCGAAACGAAAGGGAGTTATCCCCACTTATATATACAGTTAAGATGGTTTGGCGCGTGCAAATTTAAGGGGTGGGTGTTCTCACGCTACTATATATTTGCCCCCCTCTGGGATAGCTATAAGGTTTCACTGCTCACTAGCTTACTAGGAAATATACAGGTATTAGATAATGGATTAAGGTAATAGAGGTGTATAGTGTTAGTTGTTATCATTGATATAGGTTAACTACTAGTCTTTGATATTTAGCAAGTGATCAAATCCTGACTAGTTAACTTACATATCTAGAGTTATATAATATCATGCAATAAATATACAGTGACGTAGGGTTCCCGGGTGTGGGACAACCGAAAGGCTTTCAATGATAATCGTTGGACAATATTACAACTGATGATCAGATAAAATACATTCACATAAACTCTGGACCTCTCAAAAAGCATGCATCATGTGCGTTAAAAAGACTGCGTGGATTATGATCTCTAAGGAGGTTGTAGACTTTTGGAGGCAACGGTTGCTCAAACTTCAGTGGAAGACATTATCAGATCCTCTTGATTTGGTATCTAAGGTATCGCATATGCTGTATTAGATATTAGCAAATAAGACTATTTCTTAAAACCATCGGTATTCGGCGATTGCCAGTGTATGGTTGTGGGGTTCTTTAATTATCCTATTTGATATATGCGGACCGGAGTACATACAGCTGGGGGTCTAGAGAGTCGAGCGGATAGACGCGGGGTATTCCTCTATATGATTGAAAATCTTTCTATATTTATTCTAAAGTCTCCCAATACTGAGCAAAATAAATGATAGCCAAGCGGTGAAAATGTAATCTGTATGGAATGGTAGTACAATTGCGGAGTAGCTGCAGAATTGAGACTTGAGTCACGATTACTCACAGTTGATAATTTTACCCAAAGCCTTGGCAGGGACCCATAAATGACTCGGGTCCAGCCACAGATCCTGCATGAGTCATGAAGCTAACCACCTGTCATTGGGCGGTCTCTAGATTGTGTTTGAATTTGATTGGAGGTGTTGACCCCGAACAATCCAACCAACGGCGAGAGCCGCAATGGAGCTTCCGCCACTTAATCCGAAAATCTAAAGAAATAGCTTCGATCTGTCGGTCGCCTTCTTTTGCTTTTAACTTGCGCTTGATCGCCTCCAGGGAGATAGACTGTTTTCTTTCACTTCTCTCTTCTCACTTTCTTACCATAAAAATTCATCCGAAAACTAGAGAAGACGGTCCTCTTGTCGGAGTCTACTAACTTGACTTGTCGGTTCTATAATCCGAGGCCGCTTCCTTTCTTTCAGCGCATGAGCGTACTCGAGAGCTTCAATCGGCCTTCGATCACCGAGACTATGTCAGACGTTCATGCGCCCGCCGCAGAGGGAAGCTCGTCTCGTCCAAGACCGTCGAGGCGGGGAGGCCGAGGTCGCGGTAGTCGCGGCTCTCACCGACACCCTCAGACGCAGGCCACACAACCATCATCTGAACCACCGCGGCAAGCCCAGCCTGCCGATACCTCGCCGTCAGATCCTCCCCCCGATGCGCCGCGCTCTCGAAGAGGACCACGGAAAGGGAGAGGAGGTGGTCGAGGTGGCGGGGCACCCCCGGAGGGTAGTAGCCGTCGACAAAGACAACGAGGTGGCAACCGGGGAGCAACTAGCACGGGTAGACGGTTCGAGGGGCGCCTTACGAAACCAGAGCAGGGGCCAGAGGATGATAAAGCAGATGGTACAGCAGACTTGACAGATCCATTATTGAGGGCTGATGCGCCCGAATTTGTGCCAGGCCAACCGGAAAATGTCGTCAACAAAACAACTTCTTCGACCTTTGCAGCCGCAAAGAAGAATTCTAAACCTAAGAATGTCCAACCTCCACCACCGAAAGTCACTACGAAATCCGTAGCGCCGGATATTGCCACTCGAATTCACGAGGATATCGCTCACAATCTCTATGAATGTCCTATTTGCACTGCAGAGCTCGGAAAGAGGTCGCGCGTCTGGTCTTGTGGGTTATGTTGGACGGTATTCCATTTAAGTTGCGTCAAAAAATGGTCGAGAAATGAAGGTGCCGCTGCGCAGGACGCTTCCCGTCGACAAGGAGATGGAGACATCAATACACCTCGAGCCTGGCGCTGTCCTGGTTGTAACCTTCCTCACGAAATATTTCCGTCAACCTACACTTGCTGGTGTGAGAAAGAAGCCGATCCGAGGTCGCTCCCGGGTCTTCCTCCACACTCGTGCGGGCAAACCTGTGCACGACCGCGCAAAGGCTGCCCACATCCGTGCGACGCGACTTGCCATGCTGGGCCTTGTGCTCCATGTACAGGTATGGGTCCAACTCAGGATTGTTTCTGCGGTATGAATTCATCCACCAAGCGTTGCCAAGACACGGATTACGAAAAAGGATGGAGTTGCGGCGAAGTTTGTGGAGATCTTCTACCCTGCGGGGAGCATACTTGCCCTCGGCCATGTCATGAGGGTCTATGCGGTGCTTGTGAAGTGAGAATTGAGGCTCGATGCTACTGCGGAAAGATGCAAACAGAAATGATGTGCAACTCCAAGGACGAGGAAAAGGACAGCCAGATGCTGCATGGTCAGGTCGGCGAGAACAGCCATATTGAGGAATGGACTGGCTGCTTCAGTTGCGGAGACCAATGCAATCGCCCCTTTGACTGTGGCGTTCACTCCTGCCAGAAGGGCTGCCATCCACAAGATGTACATCCCACCCACTGTCCGAGATCGCCAGACGTCGTGCTCCACTGCCCTTGTGGGAAGACGCCATTGACCAGCATTCCCGGATATACTCCCCGAACTTCCTGTGAGGACCCAATCTCGAACTGCTTAGAGGCCTGTGGAAAGATTCTTCCTTGCGGACACTCATGCGATAAGGTTTGTCACACCGGTTCTTGCGGGCCTTGCCTGCGTAAGGTCCCTGTGCAATGTCGCTGCGGCCGTAACTCTTTCATGACGATCTGCCATCAAGGTACTATCGAGCCGCCTCAGTGTTTCCGTACTTGCAAAGCTGGTTTGCATTGTGGTCGGCACGCGTGCACTGAGCGCTGCTGTCCTGGTGAACAAAAGGCCGTCGAGCGCCAGGCTGTGCGGCGAAAGCTCAAATCGCATCTTCGCCCGAGCGATGAAGATGTGGAGGCCGAGCATATATGTACTCGGATTTGTGGCCGCATGCTGAAATGCGGGCGGCATACATGCCCCGAACTCTGTCACAAAGGGCCCTGTAATACTTGCCGGGAGGCGATCTTCGAGGAGATCTCGTGTAATTGCGGCCGGTCTGTCTTACATCCGCCTTTGCCTTGTGGAACACAGCCGCCACCATGCTCTTCTCCATGTGAGCGTCCGAAGCCATGTGGCCATCCTCAGACACCCCATAACTGCCATACGGATGACGAGAGTTGTCCGAAGTGCCCTTATTTAACAGAGAAGATGTGCCTGTGCGGTAAACAAGCTTTGAAAAATGTCCCATGTTGGCTGACAGATGCGCGCTGTGGCCGTATTTGTGGTGAACTACTCAAGTGTGGTTCACATAAGTGCCAGAAGAATTGTCATCGACCAGGGGATTGCGAGGATGCCTTGAAGCCCTGCCAACAGGCATGTGGAAAGAAGAAGACGATGTGTGGCCATCCATGCACCGAACCTTGCCACGCCCCTTACCCCTGCCCGGAAAAGACACCTTGTCCTTCCATGGTTACGGTAACATGTGGCTGTGGACGACTTCGCCAGGAGCGTCGCTGCAATGCAGCCAAGGCTGTGGCATCCAAGGGACAATTACAGCAGCCGCCAAGGTCGTCTGCATTAACCCCGTTGGCATGCGACGAGGAATGCGGGCGGCTCGAGCGCAATCGTTCGTTGGCATCCGCCTTGGGAATTGACATAAATCAGTCAACGACCGTTGCCCAAAATCTGACATCCACGAACCTTCCCTACTCGCCCGAAACACTCGACATGTATATTCAATTGTCGTCCTCCGCTCCTTTGTCTACTTTACAATCCTACGAATCAACCCTTCACTCCTTAGCGGCCAACAACACACAACGGTCTGTACGTTTTCAGCCTGCAAAGTCGTCGCTGCGAGCGTTCGTTCATTCTCTCGCAGCTGACTGGGGTTTTGCGAGTGAGAGCTTTGACCCTGAACCCCACCGACATGTATTTGTGTTGAAACCTACAGTGTGGAACCCTCCTCTTCTGGGGATGGGCAATGGCACAGTGATCGGTATTGGCGGCATGAGCGTGAGCGAATGTGTCAAACTCCGCGAACGCCAGAGACAGAAAGAACGCGAGGCTCAACGTCTTGCTGCGGCAGAGGCAAAGGCCCAGCGGGAAGCTATCAAGGCCCAGGCGAGCGCATCTGGCGATAGCGGCTGGGCTCAGGTCGCCGCCTCGCGACGCAGCAATGCTAGCACAAGAAGTACGACGCCAAATGCAGGCATGACTCCTTTATCTAGCTCGATGTTTGCCGCTCTCGCTGGTGATGATATCTCATATGGCGCTCCTAAGAAAGAGAAACTTGTCCTTCGATCTGGTGTAGGCGCCGGCAAACAGCTGAAAACTGCATCAGCACCAGTCGAGGTCGCTGACAGTTGGGAAGAAGAGGAAGAAAAGCAAGAGGAGGAAGAACGTGTTCGTGAACAGGGAAAGGCGCAGGAGCAGGAGTAGGAACAGGAGTCTGACGAAGGAGGTGTTCAGGAAGGAGCTCATGAAGCTAAATCCTCTGAGACTGGTGAAGCTATTACTACTTCATCAGTGGTATGAGGAGCATTCGAACAATGGGTATTACTTGTGACTATTTTTTTTACCTTGTTTTTATTCATACGGCCACCTTTCGACTGGTGTTTCAGATTAGCGTACATGATTTGCATGACTGGCGTGTTTTTCTAGCCACGGAAGTTACATAAAAGGTCATTAGAACCGACTGAAATGCTACTACTATAATGTCTTGAAGAAGATATGACAACGCACTGTAAGACTGAGTAAAGAAACCTGGACGATCGCTCCGAGGAAAAGGCTGAGCCTTTCAACCCTAAATAAGTGGCGATCTTATTTGAGCCAATATATATAACCATCGGTGCCTGGACCAACCCTCCCAACGCTTGCTAGCGCAGTGTACTTTCTAGCTACCTATGATGATCACTTTGTAGCAACATCTAATGCTTTACTAGGGCTCAGATCCCTGCTAGTCCCAGCCTCTAAATACAAGCAGCAGTTCGTAACATGATTGCCTTGACAAAGCCGCCGGGTGCCCCCTAAGCCCAATTCCCGTCATGAAGTGTAATGGTCCTGGAATAGATTAAGGATGACAGACATTCGGATCTTGAGAGAGGTACCCTATTTGGCGGCATCAGTGTAATATACGTAACCCGCCTCCATTACAAGGAGTTGGATAACTCACTACTCGTCAATTGATTGGTAAGGGGAAAAAGTTTCGAAAGTTGCATAGTTATTGGAATGCATTATCCTACGTTTCTCCGAGTTCCATTCCCCTGAACAATGACAATTAACCCTCTTCAATATGTGCCGCCCATTGAGAACCGTGCCCGGCCACTCCGGGCAATTACGTCGGAGAAGTGAGTCGATAGCAGCTAGGTATGGTTGCACGTTATGCTGGTTATTGGCGTGAGACTCGCAGATGAACGCTGAATGCCTCTAAAGAGTCCATGATGGCTGGATCTGCAATGAGATAGTCCCTGACTGAAACAAATTTTCATATACAATCTCAACCCGCGCGGGCAGAAGCCAGAGCACGATCTTGAGCAGCTATGAGAATCTTAGTCTTGCACAGGGTCTCGGGCTCCTCAGGAATCGGGAACCATGGCAGCAAAAATGTTATGAACGTCTATTAAGATAGACACAGTATACTGGGCCAGATAGAAAAAAAAAAAAAAAAAAAAAAGAAAAAAAAAAAAAAAAAAAAATCCTCGCTGCCATCCTTTGAAAGTAACTCTGAGGACTTGCTTTAAGATGTAATTTGTCTCAATGTTTTACTTGTAATAAATTGTTTATTTGGCTGTGGATAGAAAAAGCATTATATTTTATTTCTTATAGAGCTAGATTTCGGGTAAGTCATCAGTCTGAATAGATTAGATTGCGCAGATTAAATGGAAAAAATCATGATCAGCAGATGGTGTGAACTATCACATCCACTATATGCAAAAGACATGTACTAATACGTAGGCCCTGTTTCATTTAATATTAGTTTAAGAAGGATCGGCTGCAAGCAACAGAACCTTGGTTATTTTTTTTCTCTAAATGTTCCTCTTAACCATTAGGCTCCTTTTTGACTTTTGTGTCTGGAAGAATTCTGTTTTTCACATTTCAATCTGTTACCAGATTAGTATAATAATCATTAGGTAACATATAGAGCTCTTACCCCATTGCTCTTTGTTTTCCATTACCTTCGCTTTTTCTTCTCTCGGCCCCTCCCATGTTCAAGCCATAGATAGAGAGGCTTGATGGCTTCGGCTAGAAATACTAGAACAATTCCATGGCGGCAGCTATTCGAACTATCGTGGCGAACCGTGGGCGTCCATTGCCCTCATTAGGGAAAGCTTACAGGGAGCTACCGAGCACCCGGTATGCGTTGGAGCAGAGTAGAAATCATGATCTTACAGTGATTGGTTCTTCCGGCGTTGAAATCTGGTACGGTGAAGCACTAGTTCAGTCTAAATGATCTAGACAGGTGAGGGGTATTAAAAAAATAAAAAATAAAATAAAAAAAAAATCCGCGGTAGCTCACTCTGTGCAGTTTTTCCATGGCTGACATTCTAAATAGCCGGTCCCGACTTCCACGCCCAGATGCCAAACCATGTATGTTCTTTGATCTAGCTAAGACTTCTGGGACGGTAAGACAACAGTTTTCTGAATCTGGAAGAACCCATACATGAGGTACAGATTAGATCTGCTATCATCTAGTCGTTAGGTGGGATCCCACAATCTATATAGACGCACTATGCACACTGATCTGTCATCTGCTTGGGCCGTTCCTTGGCTTCAGAATGCATGATCTGTACTGATATGTTGCTTAGGTCAATCCTCCCCCTCAATTATCTGGGGGCATTACGGGTTACTTTTCACCTGTTCTTGGTTTGGTCTTATGGCCGGTTTTCGCTCCTTGGCATCGCGTGGGAGAGGGCCTACTAAACCCCTTGTGGAGGTGACTAAATGGCTAGTGGACTAACTATATCCACACCGGGAGTTCTCGCGCGATAGTAGCTTAATGGTGGTGCTACTGCTTGGTCATACGTCGCACCGCGCCAGAAAAGCTGAGGTTTCCCAACACATAGTCGGGCCAACAAATAAATTAGAACGTACGCAAATTTAAAAATTGAAAAGGGCGCATGATCTTGGTCCCTGCTGAAGTTGCATATTCGGAGTTTGTAAAGTTGGATGGTGCAAGCTAGAAGGAAAATATAAGCAAAGATGAAAAGCTGCAAAGGTCGGCAACAACAAAGAATCATGCACGGGAGCTGATAAATATATATATATATATATACCTTTACTTTTACTTTTTTTCCTTCTTTTTATACTTTCTTTCGTTGCGCACAAACTAATCAGCAGCAGTGATCTCCGCTCAGGCATTTTCAGCTCCGAATCGGGAGTGTCGGTCATTGGACGAAGAGGAAAATTTATCTGATCCGTTTACCGCCCCCAACATGTTATCTGATCCGGCCAGTAGAATTGTGGCACCGCGACAATCACCCCCTGGGGCAATGATTGGCCCGATAAATTCTCTTCCACCACTAAACAAACATCGGTTGGGCTCCACGCTGTGCACCGCGTCTTGTGCGGGAAGGGAAAATTGTGTTTCGCATGATTTCTGTGGTTGGCCCCCCATCCGCCGGTTGCTCGAGGATATATTGGTGCTCAAATCCTCGTGCCGATCTTGCCCTTCTTCTTTTCTCCCTTGTTTCTTCTCTCTCTTGTTTCTTATATTAATCCTATCTCCCCCTGTCTGGCTGGGTACTCGACCTTTTACCCTTGATTCGCCTTCAATTGGACATACCGCGCGAATCACTGCCCTAGCAGGAAGCGTGGCGTATATATTCTGACATCAAAAGGAGAAGGGAAAGACAGAAATAACACGCTTTGACGTGGCTTATCCATACCAACATGGGCGTCTGGGAGAAATTCCAGACTCGCACTGGCACAGCGCCAGCTGCAGACACCGCGGATACTGAAGCTCCTACGCCGAAGAGTGCGGCGGAAGCATCCGGAAACCAGATCTTTGCCGTCGACGACAGTTCCAGACTGAGCTTGGAGGCTCGTAATGAAAAGGAAGTTCAACAACACCCTGATGCGGTCACGCAGGATGCGTATGCTGGTCAGCAGAAAGCTGAAGCCGCTGCACTTGTCTGGAGTAAGAAGGCGGTCCTTCTTACTTACGCCTGGTTAGTAGCCTGGTTTCCTTGTCGTCTTTGGCACACTTTCTAACCATGGGATATAATTTACAGGATTTGGGTGTGTTTCTTTCTGATGGCACTTCAGTCGGGACTCAGCAGCAACGTTATGACAGCCGCTTATGCCAATTTTAAAGATGCGCCGCAGGTTAGCACGGCCAACATTTTGTACAGCATTATCGGCGGCGTCCTCAAGTTGCCCATTGCCAGAACTCTGAATCTCTGGGGCCGTGCGGAAGGCTTGCTCGTCTTCATTGGAGTTTACACACTGGGTTTGATTATTCTTGCTTCTTGTAATGGACCTGACTCCTTTGCCGCTGGTAACGTCCTCTTTTGGGTCGGATATCAGTCTGTTTACTATATTCTCGACGTTTTCATCGCCGATACATCTGGTCTGAAAAATCGAGCCTTCGCTTTTGCTTTTGCCAGCACCCCTTTCATTTGCACAGCCTTCACTGCTCCGTTGGCTGGCCAGTCATTTGTCCGCCACGCAGGTTGGCGATGGGGCTATGGTGCCTTTGCTATCGTGATACCCGTTGCTATCTCTCCTCTTGCCATTGTCTTCAAAGCTTATGAGCGGAAGGCTGTCAAGATGGGCCTGTACAAGAGAGAGCCTAGTGGTCGGACTTTGATGCAGTCGATCGTGCACTACGTCCATGAATTCGACAGTATGTTGCCTAAATCTGCTCGGTGCTCTACACATCTTAATCCTTTACTAACTCAACATTATTGCAGTCGTCGGTGCGTTGATATTGATGGCCGCTTGGATCCTTCTGCTCCTACCTTTCAGTTTAAACACCTACGGCAGGGCCCAATATAAATCCGCAGCCTTCATCGCTGAAATTGTGGTCGGTTTCTGCCTTCTTTTCGTCTTTGCCGCATGGGAGAAGTGGTTTGCTCGCGCCCACTTTGTCCGCTATGAATTGCTCAAGACGCGTACTGTTTTGGGTGCCTGTGGTATGGCTGCGCTTGCCTTCTTCAGCTTCTACTGCTGGGATCAATACTTTCTCTCATTCAATATGGTCGTTTACAACCTCAGCGAATCGATGGGCGGTTACATGATGCAAATTTACAACGTTGGATCATGTTTCTGGGGTGTCGTATTTGGTTTGTTCATTCGTTGGACTAAACATTTCAAATATGCCTGCCTGTTCTTTGGTGTCCCTATCATGATCCTTGGTGCTGGCCTGATGATTCACTTTCGTGGTGAAGGCGGCGGGGATATTGGCTATGTGGTCATGTGTCAGATCTTCATCGCTTTCGGTGGTGGTACCATCGTCATTGGTAATGACATGGCCGTCATGGCCGCCGCTGACCGTGAAGGTGTACCTATGATGCTGGCTCTGTTGGGTTTATTCAACAGCTTAGGCGGTGCCATCGGTTACGCTGTGGCAGCAGCCATCTACAACAACGTCTGGCTCGAGGCTCTCTCGTCCCGTTTACCAAGTGACCTTCAGTCGGAGGCTAACACAATCTACTTGGCTGGATATCTTGGTCAGATGAAGTATCCTGTGGGAGGTGCGGCGCGTGAAGCTATCAACTACGCCTGGGGTCGCACCCAAATGTATGGGTCAATCGCCGCCACGTGTCTTCTTGTTCTGGGACTTCCTTGCATTGCTATTTGGAAGAACTACAATGTCGACAAGAAGCAGAACAAGGGTACCGTCCTCTAAACCCTGGACGTCCTTGCACATTTAAAATTGGAAGAAAAAAGAAAACAGTCCTGACAGATACCCACACATCATGCACAAAAATTGGTTAGACTAAAGCCCTGGGAAAGAACAAGAGGAAAAAGGCAAGACCAAAGTTATAATGTCATAATAATCATTGAGATAATGTAAATCTGCACTTATTACTACTATTGATTCTATAAACTTCCTGTACAAAGCTTGACCATCGCCTCTAGTTGCAGATGAGCGTACCGACCCCGCGGCACGTGCTCACCTTCTCTCCCTTGCGGCTTGAGCACTGTCGATCCCCCTCCCTTATATGTAGGGGAATGATGTTGCATTGCACCAGTCCTGGTTTTATTGATCTTCACCAGCCGCTCTCCAATGTCTAGCTGTTTTCCTAATCCTACGTGCCCCTCCTCGGAAACGTGCTCCACAGACGGAAGACCTCCCAGCATCGCTGACATGCTGTCACTTGTTTAATTTTGAGGTCGACGCCGTCACTTAATTCATAATGAGGTTGCGACGGATTTACCTACCTATCCTGTCTGCCCAATTGCCGGGATTTGCTCTAGGAGGTCTCCAAACACTCGCTTCAGCGGCAGACCAAGATGTGCTTCGATACGTCAACCCTCTGATCGGCTCAAACAGTGGAGGAAATGTCTTTTCAGGAGCTAGCCTTCCTTACGGTATGGCCAAGGCAGTGGCGGATGTGGATGGCCAGAATACCTCAGGCTTTTCCACCGATGGCAGTAATGTCACCGGCTTTTCTACTCTACATGACTCTGGTACAGGCGGCAATCCTTCTCTAGGTAACTTCCCTTTGTTCCCACAGTACTGTTCCGAAGACGTGTTCGACAACTGCAATTTCCCAAAGGCTGCGCGTGCAGCACATTACGTGAATGAATCAATCGTTGCCCGACCAGGGTATTTCGCTCTATCGCTGGAGAACGGAATTCACGTTGAAATGACCACTACGGAGCATGCAGCTTTGTATCGTTTCAACTTTCCTCCAGCAACCTCAGTCAATAGCACCGAGTTGAGTCCTATGATTTTATTGGATCTCACAGATCTTTGGAGGAGCCGACAAAACGCGTCAATCAGTGTAGATAACCAGACGGGGACAATCAGAGCTATTGGCACATTCCTGCCTAGCTTTGGGTCGGGGACTTACATGTCCTATGCCTGTGCGGATTTCGCCGGTGCATCTATCCGTGACAGCGGTATTTGGGTCAACAATCGGGGAGGGACTGAGCCTAAAGAGCTTTTTGTCACGCGAGGGTTTAATAACTTCTATCTCGAGGCTGGGGGCTTTGTCAGGTTCCAAAGACCTGGCAATGGGACGGTGAATGTACGAGTCGGCGTTAGTTACATTAACACAGATGAAGCTTGCCGAAACTCCAGGCGTGAGGTCCCATTCCCACTAGATGACTTTGAAGATATTCGCAGTCATGCAGAATGCGCCTGGAGAGACAAGCTTAGTCCAATATCGATACAGTCAGGCGGTGCAAGTGAGGATCTCCAAACCAGCTTTTGGAGCGGTGTTTACCGAACAATGCTTGATCCACAGGATTTGACTGGAGAGAACCCACTTTGGAAGAGCGACGAGCCCTACTTTGATTCGTTTTATTGGTTTGTATAGCCTACTTTTGATTCGTTGGCTCAAGCTTACATTTTCAAGCATCTGGGATTCCTTCAGGGCCCAGCATCCATTCCTCACGATTGTCGACCCAGAAGCCCAGTCGAGGATGGTGCGCAGCCTTCTTGACACGTACAAACATGAAGGCTGGCTGCCAGATTGTCGAATGAGCCACTGCAAAGGCTGGACGCAGGGTGGATCGAATGCGGACGTTGTTATTACAGATGCCTATGTTAAAAACCTCACCGGGATTGACTGGGATTTAGCGTATGAAGCCATGGTCAATGATGCAGAGAATGAGCCCTTGGAATGGTCATATGAAGGGCGAGGTGGTTTGCAAAGCTGGAAACGACTCAACTACATTCCATACCTTGACTTCGATTATCTGGGATTTGGCACCAATTCCCGGAGTATCTCACGGACGCTAGAATATTCATATAATGACTTCTGCCTATCAACAGTCGCAAAAGGTCTCCAGAAGGAAGATTATACGAAGTATCGATCTAGGGCTGGCAATTGGCAAAATATATACAAAACTGACCAGACCTCATTTATTAACGACACTGACACTGGTTTTGTTGGCTTCTTCCAGCCCAAACATTTGAATGGGACATGGGGATACCAAGACCCAATAGCCTGCAGCGCTCTCACGTCGTGGTGCTCGCTAACAAGCAATCCCTCCGAAACATTTGAATCTAGTGTCTGGGAATACCAATTGTAGAACCCCCCACCCCCCAAGCTCGTCTTCCTCAGGCTAACAAATACAGCTACGTGCCACACGACATGGCTACCTTAATTGATCTTCTCGGTGGCCCAGACGCCTTCGTCTCTCGATTGGATTTTTTCCACACATCTGGTTTAGCGGATATGGGCAATGAACCAGTGTTTCTAACCGTATACCAGTATCACTACGCGGGGAGACCCGCGCTGTCCGCCCACCGCGTGCATAGCTACATTCCATCTTTATTCAACACCTCAACTAGTGGCTTACCAGGAAATGATGATTCTGGAGCTATGGGTGCATTCACCGTCTTCTCCATGATGGGTCTTTTCCCAAATCCTGGGCAGGATGTCTACCTCATTATTCCACCCTTCTTTGAATCGGTTAGCGTCACGCACCCAACGACAAACAAGACAGCCACGATTCGGAATGTTAACTTCGATGCGAAGTATAACAATATATACATACAAAGCGCAACGCTCAATGGGCGCCCTTATAAAAAGAGTTGGATAGGTCATGACTTCTTCACTCAAGGTATGACGCTGGAATTGACACTGGGTGATACTGAAAGTAACTGGGGTCGTGGTGGAGGTGATTTGCCGCCTAGTTTAAGCAAACATTCTGGATGAGACGAAGTGTAGTCTACCGCTATACATAGTGCTTTGGTTATGACAGTAATTGATTCGAATCTGATGTGAGAATAAGGCTACGGCTATGCATATATATATACAACATGTTGTAGGGCTGTTCACTATCTGCAAATCTACAGCCATCTGAGGCGTTTCATCTTTGTGGATGCGTCACCAGTCACAACGCCATTAGGATCTGTAGAGCCAATCACACTGATACGAGGACTATTGAAGTACCGGTCAATCTCAGAAAGAAAAGGCTGGGTAGGAGGTTAAAGCCATTGGAGCACCCGTGATTCCATATCACTGCATAAATTCCCCGGTGAGGGTCGCCTTGATATATCTGATTTGGGTGATCCATGCGGAATATGATATCTTTGGTAGATATTAGTATCAGAGGCTGTAATGTAAGAGTAAACTAGTAAGATTACATGTTTTTCTAGATGCCGCTTTATATTGGTAGTAGAAGTCTGTCTCCATGAATTTGATGTATTCCAGCTACACTGTAGCCCTGTCTTAGTAATATAAGTATATTGGATATCTCAGTCTTTCAATTCTCTTTACTTCGTCTTTTGGTTAATCCCATCTCAACCAACCTCAGTGGTCTAGAAATAATCCCACATCTAGTTAATAACTAAAACTAGATATTGCTATTTCTAGGGGTAAGAAGCTGAAGAGCTTTCTGCTAGAGTTTGTGACATTGAATCAGATTCTAGAATCTACAAGAAAAAAGTTTTGTGTAGAGAGCCGACGTCTGGATCTGGATCCAGAAAATCCGCCATGCGGTCTGTAGCTAAGAATTCTTCATCATATCTATTATCGAAAAGAAAGTAATTATTCGCTGGCTGTTATTTGATGCCATGACTGTGTAAGAGGTCAATTCTGTGACAAAGCCAGCCTTTGGATTAAGCCCCTTCAAGATCTTTGTGGGTTTTCGAGGAAATTCGTTTAATAATCTCTGTCAAATAATGGTTATCTATATGGACCTTTATAGTTAGGAATGAAACCACATAATGTAGTGCGGTTATCGTCGACTTTTATAGCATCGTCAATCCTGGGCTTATCCGATACTTTCGACGATCAGACAAATCTTGACTATAAAATATCGTGAACAACCCTAACATGTTGTGTTGTATACGGTAGATACCCACACCAGTATCAGTAGCTTGGTCCAATGTTGATACTGTGTAGCAATTTGGCCGGTTCAGTATACATGCATGTCAACTATAATAAGCAGCGCCCAAAACAATAAATTCGGAGATCAAGTAGTGTTCCATAAGTCCGAGGGTCCAACCAGCGCCCCCGCAAGGGTTACTCTAACCTTCTTTAGTAAGGCACGGTGTCAGCCTGAGGCCATGATATAATTATCCAGACCAATCAAGACCGCCAGTCGAGGAATCTTTTCCGTGACTCCGGATCAACCCCGTGATTCTTTGAACAAACATCTAATTCAGTTATATGCAAAAGAGATGTAGGCAACCATTTCTCCATACTGCATACTGCATTAGAGACCTATTGTCCTGTCGATCTTCCTGTGAATTATCATTGTCCGAGAATTGTACACCGGCGGTTGCCTGTTACTCTCTGCCAGAAACGCCAATTCAGTGTTTAAACAGTGTCTCCCCCCCTTCTCTCGGAACTACATAGCTAGGTAGTTGGGCCCGCTCTAATTTCCCGCACAAGAGAAATAACTCGGTCTTTTGCCCTGGATGCCCTCGCGTCGCAGTCATACCAAGTCCCGGAAGGGTTGCCTTCAATGTAAACGACGTCATGTTAAGGTCAGTTAGTTCCCTCCATGGGTCCCAGTCTTATTTTGACTCCACACTACATGCGCTCTATCAATATGTATTGGCACTTTTGTTTTCATTATATCATATCATTATACCTATTCATGAGGTTGTTAACACCGTGTAGTGCGATGAAGAACTTCCAAGGTGCAGCCTGTGCCAGAAACGAAAGCTGCAATGCACCTATCCAGCCTCCAGTGAGGCTGATAGCCAACAGCCATCTACTCCACAAGAAACAATTGAGTCGATATATAGCTCCAACGAGCTACCATTATCCACAAGAATGCTAGAGATGAGACTCTTTCATCAATACCTAACGGAAACATACATTACCCTGTATCCGGGAAGATTAGATACCAATCACTTTCAATCCGCCATTTCACGATTAGCGACATCTTATCCATTCTGTTTAGATGCCTTACTGGCATTTTCCGCACTTCATCTGGCTTCTAAAGAGACGGACGATAACCGTCAATGGGTAGAGTGTGCTCTCAAGTATCAGAATCGCTCGTGCTCTGCTATGAGCCGAGTGCTGGCGGGGTTCTCGGTCGAGTACGCTGGGCCAGCCTTTGTTTGCTCTATCCTTATCATGTTATGCTCCTACGCCTATCCTTGTGTTTCTCAAGACGAGCAGCCTTTCGACCCCCTCGCACAGGTTTTGGAAATCCGCCGACTGATTGCCGGATGCGCCTTCTTTTTCCATCAACTCAGTAAGATGGAACATCCAGGTGAACTGAAAGGGTGGTTGCGTTATAAGGAGGATGATCATTCAGACGATGAGATCATGAAAGAGTAATTTCCGCCTGGCCCCCTTCCCGGCTCTTCTACGACCGAGGATTAACCACCATCCAGACAACATGACCCGAAGCTCATCCAACTGCGAAGGTACATCGAGATTCCTAAATTATTGTTATGTGTTAAGGCTGACGTTATTTAGTGCTGTCCTATACTCCCTCGAGCGCATCCGGGGTATGGTTGATGATGTTGATGGATCTTCTAGAGAAGTCTACCGGGATATTTGGGAGTTTCTCAACGAGGCGGTTAAGCGGCCTCTGGGCGGACGCGAGGGGGGCGTTATTGCGTTACCCATCAGAATTAGTGATGACTACGTGGACCTGCTGAAAGAGGGCGATTGGATGGCCCGAATCCTGTTCCTACACTACGGTGTAGGTATGCATCTCCTTTCGGACAGGTGGTTCGTCAAAGACTGGGGTCGCCGCCTAGTATCGACAGTCTTACAACCCATTGAGGAGATTCCGGCCGAGTGGGCGGAGACTGTTGCATGGACACGGCAGGCTGTTGATCTTGACGTATGGTCAAGGTCATGACCAGGAACGAAGAAATCAACAACCACCAAGAAAAGGAAAAAGGTGTACAAGTAGCGGCCCAAGTGCACTTACATGTGGGGATGTGGCTGATAGTTGATAACTGTTAGCTAACTTAAGTTATCTCTTTGGTCTATTATGTAATTGACACCCTGAAAACCGTCCATCTATCCGAGTTCCGTCCATGGATCCATCCATTGATTACTCCTGGTACCTTATTCGGCAAGCAGTCAGATGACTCCGCAGGTACTGATAACCGATAACCGATAACCGTACCGCTTATCTTTGGAGATGCAGAGGCCCCATGACCATATTCTGGCGCATCACTGGTTCTTACGGTCAATTTGTCCTCTTCTCTGTTCATTACTTTCTTTTAATTCTTCTTATCGTTCATTTTGTCTAAGTCGTCATGATATTTTGTTGCTTGGCTTGGATTCTATCGTATTCTGTTGTGGTCTTTTAATTTATCCTTGACTATTATTGATGCAGGTCCCCCAATAAGTCGGAGGTTACACAAAGGGTCGGAATGAGCTTATCTAGATTAAGTTATTTGGTTGGACTAGGAGGCCGAGGACTGATGGGCCAAGATGTGGAGAAACAGGTAGATATAGGCCGCTCATTCTCTCCCCGTGATATTGCGCCATTCCATGGCATTATTTATCTTCCTAAACTGGTACCTGATTGGTTTTTCTGACAGCCACATTTAATCCCTTGCGAACTTCAAAAAGCCAACTCGATCAAAGGCGTACCGAACGACAAGAAGGAACGCGCCTCGGCCATGCTTCGTTTACTACGGACTACGTTATCCCTCACTTTCATACTAGTAATAACAGTGATACATCTGCCGGATGTACTCTCTTCACCAGTGGAGGGGCTAGCTCGCCATGACTCCCGAAGGGCTAGTGCGATTCGAACCATTGAAGAGGGCAAGCTAGGCGCAGTGGCCAGTGAGAGTGCTATTTGTAGTCGCCATGGGACTGAGATTTTGAAATTGGGTGGGAATGCCGCCGACGCTGTAAGCGATAATGAATTGCTTAGGTTCTGGTAATCTCCGCGTACTGAGAATGCCGAGGGCTTGATTGCGATACTTTTCAGTTAATATTGCTCGTGCTAACTTTTATCTCACAGTTGGTTGCGACGATTTTCTGTGTAGGGGTTGTTGGTAAGACACATTGCTATAAGTGCGAGAACCATTCAAACTGAATAGAAGACACTAGGTATGTATCATAGTGGGATTGCTGGAGGAGGCTTCATGTTAGTGCGGGCTCCTAACGGTTCGTTCGAATTCATCGATTTCCGCGAAACCGCACCTGCCGCTGCCTTCGAGGAGATGTTTAACAACAACACCGATGCTTCCACTACAGGTGGCTTGGCAAGGTAACGATGCCCTGTTCAATCGAAACCAACATGCATGACTAATATGGGTTTAAGTGGCGTGCCCGGTGAGGTACGCGGTCTAGAGTACCTCCATAAGAAGTATGGTTCTCTTCCCTGGTCGACCGTCATGCAGCCCGCTATTCAGACGGCGCGTCAAGGTTTTCCCGTTGGCCCTGATCTCATTCGTTACATGAAGTCGGCCGTAGGCAATAAGGAAGATTTTCTGTCACAGAATCCGACGTGGGCTATAGATTTTGCACCCAATGGAACCCGTCTTGGTCTCGGGGATATCATCACCCGTAGACGCTATGCAGACACGCTTGAAACTATTGCTAATGCAGGCCCGGATGCTTTCTATACCGGCCCAATCGCCGAAACAATGATCCAAGCCCTACAGGCTGCTAACGGCACAATGACGCTGGAAGATCTACGCAATTACACCATTGCCATCCGCAACACCTCAGAGATCGACTACCGGGGTTATAAGATTATCGGAACAACCGCTCCATCGAGCGGTCCTGTTGCCTTGAACATACTAAAAGTTCTAGACACGTATGACACTTTTATGGCACCGAATAATGTTAATCTGAGTACTCATCGCTTAGATGAGGCTATACGCTTTGGATACGGGATGGTACGTGGAAATATCCCTCTCGCACGTCCCAAACACGTTATAATGGCTGACTCGACGTTCAGAGAACCCAACTTGGTGATCCATATTTTCTCAAAGGGTTGGATGAATACCAGGTGGATATGCTGAAGCCATCAACGATTAGAGAAATCCGTGCGAAGATTTCCGACCAGCGAACAAATAATGTGTCTGTGTATGACCCTGAAGGGTTCGAGAGTCTTGATACGTATGCATATCTTTGACAGTTGTCCGGAATCAATCCTACTAACAAACGCAGCCCAGGAACCTCGCATATCGCTGCCGCTGATCACTCAGGACTTACTATATCCGCAATTACCACGATCAATTTGCTTTTCGGGAGCAAGGTCATGGTGCCAGAGACAGGAATCATAATGAACAATGAAATGGATGGTAAGTGTCGACTAGCATATGGCCTCTTCTCCCCGACTGCAGCACTAATGATTCCCTAAGATTTCTCAACACCCGGTTCGTCCAACGCTTTTGGATACATCCCATCAGAAGCGAACTTCATCCGGCCAGGAAAACGACCTTTGTCATCTATCACTCCCACCATTGTGACACATCAAAATGGATCTGTGTTTTTTGTCGCGGGTTCAGCAGGAGGCAGTCGAATTATCACGGCCACTGTACAAAATATTATTCACGCTGTTGATGAGGGCTTGTCGGCGGCTGAGGCATTGGCCAGGCCACGTCTCCACGATCAACTCGTCCCGAATCAGGTTAAATTTGAGTATTCCTACGACAATGCTACGGTTGCTTTCATGAAAACCAGAGGCCACAACGTGACATGGGTCGCTCCAGGAGACAGCACTGCTCAGGCAATCCGCGTATTACCGAATGGGACATTCGACGCTGCCGGAGAACCTAGACAGCAAGATTCTGGAGGCTTTTCTGTCTGAAAGCTGAACTGAAATCTGCTACTGTACCAGTTATATGTACGGTACTTTGATTAGACATGAATATTGGATATATTAACAGTGCTGACAATGCTTGGATGGGATTGGCGGGACAATTCAGGCGCTGATGGAAGATTTGCCAGCTACAGAAGTATATATTTTGCATTCCTACCCGCATTGCCCTTGGGTGGGTTAGAAATTATCACCGTAAAATAGACAGTTTAATTGATGTACGGCGATTTTTTGGCTTGCAAAGGGTGATTTTTCCCGCCTTCTATGTATCACCATATGACACGAATGATACAACGCGCTAAATAGAGCGACGTCAACTCAAGATTCAAAGTAGCTCGCACGCATCAAGTTAAAGTTGACTGTCCATGGGCAAATTAACACCAAAGTGGGCCGTGCGCGCGTGCTTTGTTTCTCCGCGTCTCGCGTCTGAATACTTTCCGATTCCATCAACATCCTGCACCGCTTGGTCGCGTTTGGTCACTTTCCTCTTGGCTTTGTACATTGGGCATGCTATATCATTAATCCTATACACATAAAACCTGTGTTCCCTTAACATTTTTGACAAACACTGCAACAATGGCGAAGCTCTAGCTCGCGCATGGCAGCGAGGTCCCCAACACTGGATATGACAGCTGTATATACGCCCCCTCCCCTTTCTTCAATCCCAAGCGTTCACTAGAAGAATCTCCACAAGCACACACCAGTTGTGTTAGGCTATTGTTTAAACAATTCTCTGCTCTTCCAACGTCCCTCCCTTTCTTTATCCCGAACATGCACGAATTCACTGCATACTGCAACTACAAACCTACCTAATGAACAGCCTAATCAAATGGATCACTTTTCTGTTCTTTACGAAAGAGTCAAGAGATAGCCGTCTACCTGACTCTGCAAAGTTTAGTTCCAAGCAACAGAGCACCGAGCGACACAGCCCCGTCCCTAACCCGGATATGGCTCAAAACCCCGTCTCCGTCGTCGTATCTCCTCCCGCCTTCGATCTCGATTCGTACGAATCTTTCGACGAAGACTTCCTCCGCCGGACGGTTGATGAGATTCTTTCTGATCAGGCTGATTTCGATACTAGCTTTGACGAGTATATGGAAGAGAAGGTGATGGACGGGTGTTTTGAGGATACCGGGGGCGTTGGAGTTGATTCGAGCTCGTCGTCGCTATATTCTTCGAAGTTGCAGGCTATGGAAAGGTCGAATGCTACCAGGAGGCTGATCTCCAAGATTGACAGTACGGATGATGAAGAGGATGACGGAGAGATTTTTGGAGTTTTGGAGCTCAATGAGGTCAAGCGTTACCGACAAACTCGACCAGGGAGCGTGCTTGGGATGGAGGAAAGGCCTGGCTCTGAGGATTGGGATGATGAACAAAGGCGCATCGACGAGGTTAAGGCTATTAAGCAAGAAGAGCTCGATGAGATCTGCGCGTCTGCTGTGATCAATGTTCATGACCATGCACAAAACGAAGATGACGATGTCGAGGTAATCCGAGAGGAGGATATCTTTTTTTCTTCCGTTGACGAGAACGAGCGTTATCGATTGATAGAATTCCTTCTTAGCCATCCCTTTATGAAGGCTGGTGAGTACCCTGTCAAGCGATCGGCGCGGCGCAAGTTTGTAGCCGAATTGCGCCGAGAGGCTACTGTTTCTGGAATGGATCAAGCGGCCTTGAGCGGACTTATCAGATACGTCAAGAAGTTGTATTTCGAACTTGGCGGCTTTGGCCGTGTAAATAGGGAAGGATCGGAGTTCGGTGACGAGATCGATGATGAGAATGTGGTGGAAGAGATGCCATCAAAGGACTTGAAGAAAGAGCGAAAGAGGAAGCGATCTAGTGCTGAGCAGTCGGTAGAAAAGGATGGAAGGAGGAAAAGAAGATCCCTTATGATGATGGGTTCTCACGACTCGATTACGCCTGACAAACCCAATGAACGTGTGGTCATAGATCTTGATGGTGGAGACTCTGCGATTACCATCTCTGAGCCTCACTCTCCAGATATCCAAGTTTTGAAAAATCCTCCGGATTCCCAGACTGAGCTTCAGCATGCGCATATTGCCAACTTAGTCAAGCCAGATGATGCCCAAGTTGGAAGAGCGGATAACGACCAGGCCACTGTTATAGCTGAGTATACTCCAAAACAGAAAATCAATGAGAGGGTCGTGTACAGCAAGCGCTCGTTTCCGAAACCTGATAAGCCTCATAACGGCTCTTCTCTCTACGCTGATGTCGACGGCAAGGAGGAGAATACGAGAGACCCTCAAGCGCTCTCTTCTGAGCTTGATTCACCTCGAATGCGCATTGCCCTTTCCGCTATGGAACCAGTGGATTCAAAATCACACGTTGCGGAGGAAATGAAACCACCAGTTAATGATGTTCTAAGCCGCACGGCAAAACACCGTAGAAAGCGAGAACGCCGGAGAGAAAGACGAAGGTCGGTTAAGTCTGCAGCCACGTCTGAAACTGGCGAGCTTTCAGAAAAAAGTGACGATCAGGACTGTCAGATGGTTGGGAGTATACCACACGAAAATCCGGCGGAGAAGACTGTGGTTGCGCTCAAGGACGTGACCATGGACGGCCCATACTGGGATTTGGATTTTTAGAAGCCGATGATTTGCAAGGTTTGACCACCTGCGCTGAGGTGAGGTCGAAGTACTTTGAAGAACCGTCAAAACAGAACATGAAGGGAAGGACGGCTATTCGCAGCGATGCTACGAAGTCATTTAAACGTTCAATGCCCGAGGAAACAATACTCATGTTACAAGATATGGGGCTGCCATCCGACTTTCTGTCGTCCGACTCAGAATTAACCGAAGTACCTGATGATGCCAGTTTTATGCATGGCAGTCCCTCATTCTCCCATTCCATAAATGTATCGCCTCCAAAAAATCACAGTACGGAAAATCCTGTGGAGGAACATCGGACGCCGACGAAGGGTGCGCCTCTGAACAGACTCAAAATAAAGCCTACAAAATTGTCTCTTCTACAGCCCCCTAAAGCGTCACCTTACTTTCCCAACCCACTCGTGGATCCTGAATCGTGCATTCCTTTCCCTCCTATCGATGCAGCCGCCTTCGGTTTGGTTCAAGAGCAGCTTGCACACGATCCATTTCGCCTGCTTATCGCAACCATTTCCTTAAACAGAACTCGGGGAGGCGTTGCTCTCCCCGTCTTATTTAAGGTGTTCGAGCAATTTCCTACTATTGAGGCCATGGCTGTAGCGGACCCATCTGACCTGGCATTTATGATTCACCGCCTTGGGTTCCAGAATCAACGAGCGAGAAAGTTTGTCAATATTGCCCAGACTTGGTTGGCTCACCCCCCGGTGAAAGGTAAACGATATCGCAAACTTCACTATCCCTGCAAATTAGACGGGCGGAATGTTCGACCGCAAGAGTGCATTGATGATGAGGATCCGCGTGTGGCTTGGGAGACCGCACATCTACCTGGGGTGGGGGCTTATTCTCTGGATAGCTGGCGGATCTTCTGCCGAGACGAATTGCGAGGCCTAGCGAAAGACTGGAAAGGGTCCTGTGCCACAATGCCAGACTTCGTTCCGGAGTGGAAGACGGTACTACCACAAGATAAAGAGTTGCGAGCATATCTGACCTGGATGTGGCTCAAGGAGGGGTGGGTATGGGATAGACGGACGGGGCATAAAACCCGAGCCAGTGAGAAGTTGATGCGAGCTGCACGTCGGGGGGGTGTGGCCCTGGAAGAGAATGGGAATTGGGTTCTGGAAACATCGCCAGTGAAGAAAGCTGTGAATGGGTTGACTATGTCGGACTAGGAAATATTGGAGTATGAGGGCGAATTGGATAGGCTTGGAGTTAGTTCAACTAGGTGTTAGGATCATTGCTATTTATTTATTTATTTTTTTTTAGGGAGACTGTAGTTCAGATTCGGAAATGGTCCATATGATAGATACCCTTTCTTACCATGTAGATAGTTCTTCAAGCGTGCCTCTTCTTGCAGCATATCATGCACTTCAGCCAGTCTAGTGTCCATCTGCCGCTTACAGCCTTAGGCAAGAATCCCATCTGCCTTAGGCACCACGATGTCACCACCAACACCAAGGCAGCAACTTGTTTATCCAATGTGAGTGGACAACCCCAATTTTCGTCTCGCCCCCAGGTTGACTCAATTGATTCCGTAAGTTCAAGTCGTGCGTCGACTCCTCTTTGGGCTTCCATGCAGCAGACCCACCACGTCACTACTACTTCAATCTACTAAATGCTCTAAACGAAAGGCCTGCGGGGAACCCGACCTTCCAACCTCTCCATTCTTCACCGCAAAATCTCACCCCATCAATGAGAGGTAGTGTTCTCCAATTCTTTCACTCTTTTCTGCACCGTTCCTGGCTTTTCTCGATCTTCTCCGATCCTTTCGTGCGACCTAGCCCTATCTTTGATCATTCATCCGTTGCGATTCTTATTTCTTTTTTTAGATCTTCTCTGCGACGGGATGTCGCATGCCTCCCAACCGGTTCTCTGCTGGGTTGACTCAAGCGCCGTGTGTTCGGCATCCGACCAGTGAGACGCGCATTCCTGAACGCCTTCTTAAGCGCCAGACGAGACAACCGTCAAGTGATACATAGCCTATTGATCGGCTTCGGATCAATCAATCACCTGAGGGATCGCCAATCTCCCGTTGTGACACTTCCGAGAGAGGTCCTTTTGAGAGCTTACTTCTCGACCTCCAATTCTTTTTCCTTTATTTGATTTTATTCACGAGGTAACTAGACGAATAGTGGGGAGAGAAAAACTGCAGGGGGGAAAGTGGTTTAATGCTTTTTCTTTTATTCCAAAAAAAAAAGAAACCACGACGACACTACTTCTGGCCTTTTCCCTCCCTCCCCTCCACCTCACTCGAGCCCTTTCATCCCACGTCATGTTTCTACCCATAAGGCTAAATGACCGAGATCACGACAGGGACCGAGAAAGAAAAGTATCCTCGTCGTCAACCCTCTCATCCAAATCGAAGTCCAAACCTCGCTCGTCCCACGGTCGGCCCAACCGCCCTTCAACCAAGGAACACGATCGTGACGTCCCGGCGGGCCGCTCCTCGACCCCTTCCACCACCGCCGACGCCAACTCCCGCAAAAAACGTCGGTCCTCCATGCCGGGCGTCGACAGTGCAAGCCGTCCCGTCACGGCTTCTTTTCTTGAATCGAGGACCAGCTTGCCTTATCCGACTTTCTCCAAAGCCCACAGTCGAGAAGCTGTGGGCGAACCTGGCATCCCTACCCCAGATCCGACCGATCTGACCGAAGAAAATAATGACGATGGAAAGAGAGATAGTAAACACCGATCCACTAACAATCATGCACCACCTAGCCCACCGTTGACCAGTGTGGATCAGCATTCACGCAAAGGAAGTACGGTCGGAGATAGAGAGGAGAAGGAGAAGCCCAAAGATGGAAAGACAAAGATCCGCATCAGAGCTGAATCAACCAGGTCGTCGTCAAGTTTGCGCTCGAAAAGGGATGATGACTCGAAATCGAGTAAAACGGTGCGGCCGGATTCTTCGTCCAAAACGAAAAGGTCCAGCTACGATAAGGATATCCCTGCCCGGACAGCGAGTCGGAATTCTACCAAGTCGAAGATCATCGAGGAAGGGGTGCCGCCCAAACGATCCTCCACTCGTTCTACTCCGATAGTGTCTCCGCCCCGTTCCCCTGCAACTCTTCGCGACGTAGGCTCAGAATCGGCAAACGGGTCAGATGCCACAATTGCAGCCCAGCAGCAGTCGTCTTCTCGAAAGCCGAAGAGTCCAGAAAAACCGCCTTCCCGCACACAGACACGGTCCTCAATGTCCCATCGGCCTAGTAGTCGCACGTCGGCCGATTTCGCGTATGACTATGGTCGACCTCCTACGTCAAACTCAGTCTACGGTGCTCCTCCCCCACCTCCTCCGCCGCCAGAGATGCCTGTTGCCATTCCTCGGGTCGACTACCTACTGCAGAATGGTGGTCTTGATCACCGAGTAACAAAGTCCCTCCTCGCAGGTGTTGGATCTCCGGAACAATCGCCCTACCAGCCATTCCAACCTCAGCTGGCAGCATCGAAAATCTTCGACCCATTCAACCGACTTCTCGAGGATTACAACAAAGTGATGGCTAAGAACGGCTCGCTAGCGGTTGCTACCGGATATCGGTCTGTCGCACGTCGCCTGCTTGACCGACTGGAGGCTGTCTTTGCTCGTGACATTTCATCGGAATCATGTGATTGCTTGATGTGTGTCCATGAGAAGCTCGAGCCTGAAGAGCACCCGTCAGGAGTGAGTTGGGGCGAGGTGCTGGAATTGGTATCCGGTCGCCAGGAGCTGCCGAATTGGCCGCCTTTTCTGCTATCGGCGTCTGTCAACGACACGGACATGTCAAGTGATGAACACATTCCCATGCAGAAGATGGACATCGATATTCCGGAAGAATACCGGGAGCATTACATGCGGCAATCGCGCAAAACAAAAGTGACTGTCGACAAGTGGCTTAGCGAGCAAGCTGGCCAGGCTACAAGCGCACCGGACGAGGTGGATGATGAAACCCTCACATTCGCCATGTTGACACACCTTGGCCCTGAACAACGTCCTCTGTTCCGCGCGCTGCTTGGCATCCCTTCGACCTCCCCTACGCCTCAACCTGACGGACAGCGTCGGCCACGACCGCCCGCACTAACATCGTCATCGCTAGCTATCCAGCGCCTCTACCGATTACCGTCCCTGCCCCGAGACCCAGAGACCGCCATTTACATGTTGAATCACCCGGAACTGCACCATGTGCTTGCAACTCTTGCGGCTATCAGTGACGACGAGTGGGATATTCTGATCTCAGGCCGTTTCGATGGATTCCTTCGTAGCGGCGCAGAGGATACATTTGCGAATGCCACAGGGTCCACGCCGCAACGATGGGGCAACAGCCGATCGAACACTCCCTTCACCCCAGGCGGTATCTCTCGAGGCCCAACGCCCAACGCAATGGATCCTAATCTCCGACCGGCCAGCCAGCCGTACGGCAGGACTTCGTCACCGGGCGCATCCTTTGGCGGACCTATCGCACTGGACGAAGAGATGGAAATCGCAGCCTTAGCCGAAATCGAACGTGACATCTATCTCGGCATGGAAGCTCTGGAAGACGCCTTCGAAGCACTTCATTGCAAAGCCGAGGTGGTTCGTCGGGCCCTTCGAGAACGTGGTGCAGGCTTGTCGGTCGCCAACCAACAACGCCGCGGATCGTACGTTGAGGCTCGCTTGGGTACCCCAGCGTCTGGGCCCGGCACTTGGGAAGAGGGCACAGAGTTCGACTTTCTGGATGACGACCGCTCCCTGGCCCCCGATGACTCGGCTAGTAATATTAGCTCTAACCGCAGACGGCGGCCAAAGCGACGGACCGAACGTCGGACCCCGGCACCAGTTGAAGAGGAAGACGAGGGTGAAGATGTCTACGACAGCCGACGAGACCGAGATTCGCGAGGATCCAAACGGAGATGATTAGCCCCCGAGGAGCAACCTTCATCATCGTCTACCTTTTGTTGCCAGCTCACCGATAATTCCGTTATAACCATTGCATGACCTATTTCACTCCTTATTCTTCAGCGTTACGACCTTGATGAGCGATAGTTGAGCCACGAATGCATGAAACGTGATGAAATGAATCAAACCAAGCTCATGAGAATTGAATCGACTGATCTTTTGACTGAATGATTGTAAGTCGCAGTACAGATCTATTTGGTGTATGTACGTATGTATGTATGTACATGATGCAGATTGACAAGATCATAATGTTACTGTATTCTACCCTTCATCAGGATTGTCTGTCAACAGCGTATAGTATAGATAGCCATGTTTTCTCAGGGGAGGAGCAAGAGATAGAGATACGGTCCCAAACCTACAGCATCATATCATTAGACATACACATCGCATATCATAATTTAACAACCATCACCCTTATGTTTTTAGGACATCACTCCGAAACCTATCTCCATAGTCCATTGTAGTTCATCCTAGTAGTCAGTCAAAGTCTCAAGTCTCAGTCAATCCACAATCCCATCTCCCCCTTCCTCAACAAATCAACACATTCCAGTATAGGCACAGGTCAGAGAAGCATGGATCCGTTCCAATTCTGCGGTCTAGCCAACCTCCCTACCTACCGAAACAAGCCCCCAAATGAGAACAAAATTGTCCGGAATAACCCCATATTACGGACAAATCAAAGCACATCAGTCCAGCTAAATGGCCCCCCATCTGCCCCATCTATCTACACCATGATTCCAAATCTCCAAACAACCTACTAAAAAGACCCAATGTTCCCACAGCTTCAACCACCGCCCTGGGTTAAAAACCCCGAGAGAAATACTCGACAGGCTTAGAATGCAAGGCAGTTGATCTCATATCACATACTCCATATAGTGTGAGTCTTAAGTAGATACTTACTTACTACTGTGGAAAATTTATCTATCGTCTACGATTTTCTTCAGACTCCATCGTTCTGGCTCTAAGTAGCTTCTTTCTATGTTAAGTGCAGGTCCTACAAGGCAGAGAGCTGTGGAGATTTGGATCGACGCTTAAGTTTTTGAGGTAGGTGAGTTGAGTTAGTTGCTTTTCACTAGGGATGGAATTATGCGGTGGTCATTTGTGGAGGGGGGTATTGATTGGTGGTGGGTGAGATGGGAGTTTAGGACTAGGTCACTTAGCTTGTATGATGTGCGAAAGGATGAATAGTTTGCCACCCTAGTGCTCCGTAGGTTTTTCTGGAGTAACGTTGCTAAATGAACTAATGGGTAGAGGATGGTTTATTTGAGGCTCTGGGGTAAGATATTTTATATATTTAGTTGTGGACTATTGAAGGTACTAGCTGGGGTCTTGCATTATTTTTGGTCTTGAGTTGTGTGCATTGGATGTTGCTCTGGAGTGATGGCTGTGGTTGTGGTGCTTAAATATTTTACCTATACGGTGAGGTTTTTCATTTGTTTGTTTATTTTTGTTTGAATTTTTTTTTTGGCTGGATTTTGCGCGATATTCTGCTGCGGTATCTGCCGTCGAGTACCATGGTTCATTCGTAGTCTGCAACGAGCCGTTCAGTGCATTTGGAAGGGAAGGGGGAAAAACTCTGCAATTGCCGGGTCATGTCTCGGCTTCCACTCGTCTTCGTAGTTTTAATCTGATCTTTAGGTGTCGGTGTCACTCAATTTGGTCCTGAGATACCTATCTTCCGGAAGCTTCACGACCTCTGCCCGGCTGGCGCAATTTTTGGCTCGGATCTCGAAAGATCTCGATAGGAGAGGTTCCGAGAGAATTGAGGGCTACTATAGATAGGGGTTGGGATCTGGAAGTTTATCTTTACGCTGAAGTGGGCTGTTCACAGCGAACTATTGAACCAGGAAGAAGGAAAAATTTCCAACTGTGGAGAAGGTAACCGTAGGGAAGAAAACCCGCCAAACCAATGACAGCCAGTTGAAGTCAGTAGAACCTATCCCCCGGACATTGCGGATGTGGTATCCAGTGCACGTGCAGTAAATGCATCGCATCAGAGAATGGGTTTGGAAATGATGTACTCGGGTCGGAGTGTCAACGCAACTGGATCGAGTATCCCTGTGCCGATCAGTTGATGCTTGCATGAACTTGTGCGTGCGAGACGGATCATAAAAATCAAAATTTTATCCGAAGAAAGAAAGCAGGCGGGTGGCTGCAGGTGTAATAAAACACTGTAACATATGGGAAAAGCACCCGACCATAGAGGACACACTGACTTTAGCTTCTCGAACCGAAGTAAGCTGTTTGTGGTAAGCACTATGTTCTCATGGGAGGATATTTTCACGGCCTTAATTATAGCAACCAGGGAGGTCATTCATGATGGCGCATGCATGACACACTCTGTACCAATCTTTTCGAACCTCCTTCCCGGTCTGTCGGCAGCGTATAGTTCCACACTGGAATGTATTCCCAGGGTTTGGGGCAGCAGAGATTGAAGGGCGTAAATTTCGAGGGACGCCAAGGCTAATGGGTTCCATGGAAGAGTCCCCCATACGCTCAGGGGCTGACCTAAAACCCACCCAGAGCTTAAGGTAGAAGTAATAATTCCCTCAAAAGTCAGCCTCAATACTACGCCAAGGCATGGCGGAGGAATGGTGAAGGAATAGCAAAACTGCTGTCTCAAAGCTGGGAGTATTGTATGTTGTCAGTCAGTCTCATGATATTACCGATGAAACTGCCGGATTCTTTCCGATTGACTCCGAGCAATACCTGCGATCGCCACGATAGTCTATCTGGTTTCCAGATATGAGCAGCTGATTTGCCAGATCAACAAGATATCAATCAATCAATAGAAACTCTTCGCCACGCTGACACAGCGAATGGTCGACCACCGGCTTGGCGTGGTCCACGAAGAAAATCGGCATGTACGGAGTATCTTATAGAGGTGAATTTAGAAGTTGAGTTGGCCAGCAGTGAATCAATAAGGAAATGAACCATTTTACGAGCTCCTCTCATCACGCGAACAAGAGGAGCTTCAACTTCGCCGTAAGAATCTAATGCCCAACGCGCGCCTCCGAAAGTTCCACCGAGGAGCGGTATCTTTGGTAGGCTCGTGAACTAAGCATTCAGTGGACGTCTAGCTTCTCGCATAGAGCAAAGTATAAGGTGAGATCTTACTAAGATATTGGAAGTGTAGTGCATAGTACATGTAACACTACACAACTCACGCTCGCAATACATACCTAATTGTGTCGCGGTGACACCATACTTATTGCGGAGGACAAGGTTCGCCTAGTCTTATAGTCTGTAGTAATAGAAACCGTGATATACTGGCCCGAAGAAATGACAATCTCTTTATTCATTGTCGTTTGGACAAAACAATAGTCATAGAGAACTAGAAGAAAAGGTCTCATTTTCGATGTATTCACGTGAAGTAGATTCTGGATGTGTGTTGCCACTATTCAGCAATCCAGTGAGTGAGATCGGCGAGAAAAAGTCTGCAAACGGCAATGCCATTCAGCTTGTGAAAGCTACCATCAGAACGTGAAGAATTTTCAATGAGTGTTGGTTGATCGATGGCGTGTGTGGCTGCAGAATTGAGGTTCCAGAAGCAGAGGTTTAGGTTCATTTCACCAGGCTATTATTTAAAATTGGGGAAAACAAACCCTATTCTGGCCCGTGGCTGTGGGCAGCAGGCATCCCTTGCCGGCGATTTCCTAGGGATAAGGGAGAGTTTAGTCCAAAGTACGGAGTACTACTCCGTAGAGCATAAGGACGACGCTATAAGTCATGGAATCTCGGCAAGTCCGCGACGGAATGCCGAGGTTCATGCTCTTCATCCGTCAACACGTAGGATAATGGTGTTGTCGTCTGATCCCTTACTAGGGAGCAGGTAATAAGGTATTCTTCTCTGCATGCGCTCCATGTGACCATGTGGCAGCCACGGGTTTGTAAATCGAAGGGCGAGGTTTGTGGCCCTTGGCACCGCAAGGCCCATCTGGAGGCGTTGACACCTGGTGAAGGTTTTGGCTACGCGGTTAAAGTTTGAGGTAGGGTACAGATTAGCCAAAGGTCCAGCGAATGTCATGGAGAGTTAGTAATTCTATGACTAGGCTAATTTGCCCCGTACATTGGTATGTACCTATCACAGGTGAAGTATGAATTACAGTACCCACATAAGTGACAGTGAACTTGTCCCAGAGGGAAGGTACTAATGGGCCTGCGATACAATAACTGCCATTCTGACTTTATCTTCCTGCGGGGATAAAAGTCAGATCGTATGCTGGGACCAATAATAGCGATGATCAATTGGGGGAAGAGCTACTAAGAATGGTTGTTGGTAAAACCCAGATGAACATGCATGTGCATAAACTAAACTTATGGAGATGATGATGATGATGATGACAGAAAAGCAAGCGAAAGGGGGGATTTGAGATGGGACTAAGCCTGAAAAGGAAAGTCATTTTCGGTGACTAATGATCTAAATGTATTAAAAAGGCAACACAAGACCCACGGTCTCATGCTCGATTGGGAAAAGGGACCGAAAAGCCTAGAAACTACTTTAGTCCCGATGGAGAATAGCCTCATTTTATGATGCGGCAATTGAATCGAATGACTGCCTTTCTATAGCCGCATTAAGCATCAACAAGCAAATCAGCTCGAGTATGCCAATATCCGAATGACCTCTCGTGGCATGTACCTCGATGAGCTCTACGGAGTACATCATTACAGTCAGCCACTCGTCACCAACAAGCTCAACTCAAAAGGATGCGTTCAGGGACACAATCTACTGGCACCATCTTTGATTCATGACAGGGTATTAGCTCCCGACTACAATCCACCACATGTAACTTCATTATTGGGTTTTGTGAACTTTCACACTATCATTCAATAGAGGACCATTGCATTTTAGCAATATGCAACGACTGTCGAACCTACAGTTGTCTAACAAGCGATCTTCATCTATTGCAGGTGGAGTACAACTATTGTATACGCTACAGTGAACTAGTACAGATTCGGTCTGTGGCTACTTGAATTTCTTACAGTCTCTGACGGGATGTGCGTTATGGCGAACCCAGCGACAGTTACGCCGATTGTACAATCAATTGCCTGGCAATTCCGCAGCTTCAAGCTCCCGTGCCATGGACGATGGAATCCACATGAGTTCCAGTTCCAGTTCTCTAACTTAGCACGCGCCGTACAAAAATCTGTCTACGGATATTGTCCGTAAGGTTCTCAACATCGAAAAGATCGCTTTTACTCAGAATTCCGGTCGGTGTGCGCGCTCGGACAACACCGAGCCGCACCCAAAAAAATGTATCCAATGGTTCTCTCGCGGATAATCAAGTGCCTGTCCAAACAGAAGATTATACCGAAAGAAAAAGAAAAAGTGATCGGCCCCTCTCCTACTTTTTATTACACAAGCACGCGGAATGTTCAGTACATGATTACAGAAGACGCTCTATTCTCGGTGGATCTCCGGTATTCATTACCCTCAGCGATCGACGTAGCGGGTCTCTTGGGACGGTTGGATTTCTGGACTGCCTCTCTCGTCAGGCCTCGGCGGCGCTAATGCGATTTTGCTTAGGGCTTCCTCTTTTTTCCACGGAGAATTCTTGTTGTCTCCCAGAAGCCAAGGAAAGAGAGATAGACGCAACATGCTTAACTTGGAAACCTTGCGGGGTTCCTGCGTCGATTCGTTCCTATCCTCGCCAAGTTCCAGGTTCTAACTTCCAGCAGTTGGCCTCTAAGCACTACGTATACACCTAATTTCCAATCAGGTGTCTGTGTGTCTGCCACAGAGTGGTGGCAAGACCGAACTACTCCTGTTTCGTGATTTTGCGTGCAATAATATCCTTCTGCCTGTAGTCGGTCGGAGTCCACTTATGCCACAATGGGCCCAGTTCAGCCCCTGCAGCTGCAGCGAATTGCAGACAACGGCTGTTTGGAAGCCCTTTGGTCCAACGGTTTCCCTCAATTTCTTTTTGTCTTTTACTGGGCAGCCTTACCCTAAAAGCTCGTAGAAGGGTTATCTAATGCTGAGTTACGAGAGCCAAGGAATATTACTTCGTACCTGAGCCTTACTCCTCTACTTCCCCCGCAGCCTAGAAACCATATTCGTGTCCTTCCTTCTCTTGGCATAGACCATCGTGCCTAAACTTTCAGGAACCACGCCACAATGACCGCACACCTGGTCGATCCGTTAGTTTTGACTTACAAAGCATATTTTTATTGCTACATATTTGATCGCCCAGCAGGTTGCCCCTCGTCTCGGGGAGTTCCAAGCTCGGCGAGTGAGCCTACTACTTAGCTCTTCAAGTCGTGTGGAGTCAGTCCCTTTCATAATGGTCGAAGCGGAGATAATTAACCCATCAGAGTTTAATAAAAAGCTTTGCGCGGCCTACGGATGAGAGAGTGCCACTCCACACAATCCACACACCCATGCCGGTAGTAGTTTTGTTCTAATCCCCATTTTAGTTTTTGGGTTAAAGAAGGGGGGGAAAATACACTACTGGCTCTCAACCTCCTCCTCCATCCCATCTTTTTTCCTCCCTCCTCTCTCAATTTGATAGTTGGTCTTGGTCTATTATGGAATAAGGACGAGGCCAGCCCCTGAGGAAACAAACTAAATAGATATTTCTCCGCTTTATAGATGGATCTCCATAGAGTGCATGCTTGAAGATTTACATATTAGATCTGCCGGAAACCATATCTTCCCAGGGTCGGCCTCTTTTCATTCTCTTCTTGATATCATCTCGACATACTCGCCCTCCCCTGGGGCACGACTGCGACCTTGTCACCTGTCTCTCGGCGAAGAATGATCGCAGCATAATCGGAAATATTTGTTACAAAAAAAAAATACCACAATGAGCCTTGTCCAGGTGTTGAATATATTGGCCAGTCGTGACGATGAGGGGAACTCCCTCGCACGACGACTGGCTTATACAGAAGGGGGTCTTACAATGGATATTGATCCTCTACCTTCAGCCCAGCGCAAGGGTCTTATTGCTGTCTCCGTCATGGCCATTCTTTCCTTCCTCGCCTCTCTAAGTCTAATATTATTCGTCACTTACCGGCTTGTTTTTTGGCGCTCAAACTACGCCCGGTACATCGGTTACAACCAATATATCGTTCTCATTTATAACCTAGTGTTGGCTGATCTGCAGCAATCACTTGCATTTTTGATTTGTCTCAAATGGATTACAGAGGACAAAATAGAAGCGTCTTCCGCAGCTTGCTTTCTTCAGGGATTCTGGCTCCAGATTGGGGATCCCTCGAGTGGACTGTTCGTGCTGGCAATCGCCGTTCACACCTTCCTTTTGGTAGCTTTGGGGCACAAGCTGAGCCATCGGGTCTTCGTTTCCGCTGTCGTTGGTATATGGATTTTTGTCGCCGTCTTGGTTATCATTCCGCTGGCATCGCATGGGCGATTTGTCTTCATCCCATCGGGCGCATGGGTAAGGATACACCGTCTCCCTAAGCATAGAAGAACTTGTTTGCTAAACGAACTGTTAGTGCTGGATCAGTGAAGAGTATGAACCAATCCGTCTATGGACCCATTATATCTGGATTTTCCTGGCTGAATTCGGAACCGTCTGCCTCTACGCAATTATGTGGTTCCAGCTACGACGTCAGATCAAGCAGTCGGCAATCCTTGGGAGCAGCCATACAGAGAGTCTCAAGCGTCTGCGGCGTGTCATTGGATACATGATTATCTACCCGATTGCGTATATTGTGCTATCTTTGCCTCTTGCAGCAGGACGAATGGCAACGGCCCAAGGTCATACACCCAGTGTCGCCTACTTCTGTGTCGCCGGTGCCATGATTACCAGTTCAGGTTTGGTGGATGTCCTTCTTTACACGCTCACCCGCCGAAACTTGATTCTCGAATCCGAGCCGAGTCGCGATCGGAGTTATAATCGTTTTGCCAGCAGCAAAAACCGCAAGACCGATCATCTCACGACGATTACTGCCGCTGAAGGGAAGCACAATCGAACGGATATTAGCGTCCTGCGCACTCATCGACACCGTGATGATGATGACGAGTTCGGACACACGGTGCGGGAAGGATCGACCGACAATATTGTGCAGCCGAACGGCATGGAGCTGGCACCACTGGGAAAGGTGTATCAACACACCACAATCGAAATCACCCACGAACCGGCATACCCGGAGGCTGAAGGAAGTGACCGTTCGAGTAAAGATTCCATCGGAAACAATAAAGGCCCCGAACAAAGCGCCAGGATGTGGGGGAGGTAGTCTCCTCTTAACGGACCTATGATCCTGGGTGATACGGAAAAATGCCCCTCTTGATACTGTCGATTTAATGCCGAACGTCTTTTCTTTCTCTTCTCATTCACGCTCTCTTCTTTGACACACCCCTTTTCTTTATAATATGATTATTAGTGATGTCTGGCTTTTGGCTTTTCGGAGGCTTTTCCTTCTTTTTTCTTTGTATTCATGACACTTATATTGATATTATACCCTCGGCTCTTGTTTCAGTTCCAGGGGGGTTGGTCTGTCTCCTACCTTTCCTTGTGTGCAATTCGGACTGTACATATATACTATTTCCTTATACTTTTACTTGTGACTATATTGGGAGGAAGGGCGAAGACAAACAATGACTTCATACAGCCGTGACGAGTTTTTTTCTATACTGGACTACTGATTAAGATCTCTGAATGGGATATACATCGTCGTATCTACATACCAATACACTATTATTTTTACGAATATGCCACTCTTTATATTCAAAAGTACCTTAATAAGTCAATACCCTGAATATCGAAGGGGATATACAAGCTCAAGAAACCCCTCAAAAACTCACTATGACGATGACTGTCCTTTACACAGCGCACAACTGGCACTACATACACGCTAGCAACTCATAATGCAATGGGTTTCAACCTAGATCAGCAGCCATTTCAAGCACGGAGCTTTCGTTCCCCCTAGGACTGAACAAAGGAATTAGTGTAAAGGTTAAAGCCGAGTTACCGGGAAGATGGCGTCCCGCGCTGCGTTAATGCGGTGGAGAGATCTTCGTGATCGTCAAGGCGAGGCAAGAGTTTTTCGGCGGCGATGTTGACCGTCCTGGGAAGGGACTGCACCAATAGTTAAATTGATGTTCCTGTGGCTAAAGAAGTTAGATTGGTCGAAAATTGTTCGTAGCCGTTTATGGGCCATTTTTTTTTTAGATTTTGGGGTTGTGCTTTTGAACCTTAAATATTTCTTGTCCCGGGTCATGTGCATATGATTAGTTCGTTTAATTTTCTGTCCCATATTCAGTTGACAAGCTACCTTGATACTTCAAGGAAATGAATCTCTTACCAAATTCTATTGTCGCCTTAATCTTGAAATGCTGTTTATGAGTATTCGAGGCTTGCTGCAGTGCACTCATGGTGTGTCCCACTAAGTAACATTCGTGTTGTCAGCTGGATATTAGTTTGTACACGAGGGTGTAATGCAATATTGTATCCTACCATCAGATTTTTGATGTGGTCAGAATTTATATCCCGGTTTGTGTAGACTCAGTCCTTTGCAGAAATATATATATGGTATATATAACCAGCTTGTCTATATCGAGGAGTACAACTATCTCAAATTAAAAAAATAATAATATTAACAAAGAGCAAAAGCCGGTATTTTAATGCAGGGTGTCAACTGACCTGAAACCTCCCCCGCATCCTCTCCAAATCCCGAGAGTAACTTACTAACTTACATTTTAAAAACATCTCAACAGGTACTGAGCACGGGTGTGGGGGGACAGACCCCGATCAGCTCATTCCAGTACCAGAGGATTGGATGGATTCAATACCCGCTTCGTCAAGCTTGCGTTATAATGAGGGCAACACAAATAGGGAATATATGTCACCGTGAAGGCATTGAACCCGGTGTTAGGGTGCTTGCGGTGATGCTTTCGTCCCGAGAACCGATGGTGTTCATATTTATTAACCCGACCGCTATTTTCGATGCCCTTGTTCGAGACTTGACAAACGCTAGCTAACGGTGATTAATCGCCTGAGAAGTGATAGCTCCTTTCTCTTAGCAAGATGGAGTGGCAGATATATTTCGCTATTGCTTTGGTGCTTTGGCTCTTTCAGGTATTGCTTTCCTTTCAATGCCTTCTAAGCTTGCATCAGCTCTTTCACTTAACACTCTGCTTACTACTCGATCGTCCTAGGTTTTTTACAAAGCCTGTACGACCCCCCTTCGACGTGTCCCCGGGCCATTCTACACGGCCCTAACTAGGTTACCTCTGAAGATCGCAAGCTTTACTGGCAATCGTATATATTTCGTTCATGAGCTGCATCGGATATATGGCCCGATTGTTCGCATTGCCCCCGATGAGGTCGACGTCTCTTCGCTTGCCGGGTTTGAGGAAATCCATCGCACTGGGTCTCGGTTCCTGAAATCAAAATGGTACGACCAGTTCGGAACCGACAAACAGGGGCTTTTCACTATGAGAGACCCGAAGCAACATGCCACAAGGAGAAAACTCCTTGCGAGGCCATTCTCGAAATCAGAATTACGTCGAATTTGGGAGCCAGTGGTCAAAGAGAAAGTTCATTTGGCGGTCTCGAAAATTCGACATGATCTGAAAGTGGACGGGAAATCCGACCTGCTCAAATGGTGGACCTTCCTAGCTACGGACGTGAGCGGCCATCTGATGTTCGGGGAGTCCTTTGACATGCTCCGGTTTGGGAAGGTGAGTTGCTTACATAGCTGTATTGGCCCTGTTTCTTCTGCTTATTCTTAGAAAAACGAATATATACATGCTCTAGAATACGCCACCATGGGCGCCGGGATCGGGCTAGAGCTTCCGCTGGTCGCGTGGCTCGGTCGTCGCATTCCTCTTTCATTCTTCCGAACGATGTTTCGAGCGCAGGACTACCTTTTTCAGTATGCACAGCGGGCAGTGAAAAGTAGCCGGATGACAAGTGACTCGAGCCGCAGCATCTTCTCCGGTATGCTGAATGAATCAGAGAAGGGCGACGGCGCCATAACGGATGTGGACGTTGTGCTAGAGGCTGGGGGCCTGATTCTGGCTGGTTCGGATACAACTGCAGTTACTCTAACGTACCTTATCTGGGCCGTGCTTTCACAGCCGAAACTGCAACGCGAGCTAGAAGAAGAAGTCAATACACTTGGCGCCGACTTTAATGATGCTTCGCTGGAAAAGTTACCCCTGCTTAACGCAGTCATAATGGAAACATTGAGACTGTACGGGGCAGCGCCGGGAGCGTTACCTCGAGCCACCCCCGAAGATGGAGCGGTATTCGCTGGCTACTTTGTTCCCGAAGGGGTGACAGTGAGCACCCAGAGCTATTCCATCCATCGAGACCAAGATAGTTATCTAGATCCTGAAAGGTTTGATGTCAGCCGTTGGCTTACAACGCCGACGAGCGCTTCTGAGCTGGCCAAGAAGGCATTTTTACCGTTTGGTGCTGGACCCAGGATCTGCCTTGGGATTCATCTGGCGTGGATGGAGCTTCGACTGACGACGGCCGAATTCTTTCGCGAATGCAGAAGTGTCAGACTGGCGCCTAGTGCGACGTGGGAGAATATGAAGCCAGTGAATTACATTTTGATCGCCCCTAGAGGGCACCGGTGTGAGATTATAGCCAAGTGATTATTTTTGGAGAAATTGCAGCAATCAGAAGCATTCCCTGTCATTGTCAGCGAGTAAACCGGTAATCCTTTTAAGAGGCGAACCGCGGACCGGGATATGAAAACGGGATTCAGGACCGTAAAATGCAGAACAAGAACAGCAAAAAAAAGAAAAGTGACTCCACTCGGGGCCAAGTAAGTTATTTTCCCGATCTGCAAGATCCAATCCTCTTCGTTTTACCCTCCAAAACCCTCTCGGCTGATGCCGGATCATCCAAGCCATACCCGTTGCCAAGACCCATGGCATCCAAGCTCCACCACCTGGACCACTCGATTGTATGGTTGATTGACATCAAGCGGGATTCGCTTACCAACTTCGGGATTTGGTTTTTTTGGATCGGCCGATACAAAACCTCCCCATTTCTGCAGGACGGTGCAAGATCCTTGCTTTTTAACTTTGCTTGATATTGCCCGGGATTTGAGATATGACCGCCGATCCTGAATATAGGCGTTCTATTAGTCGGAAGTTCAGCCAACCGCCGGTCAAACTGGCTTGCCTTCCCTGGTGCGTATCTGTCATATATTAAGTGGGTGCGTGACTGAGTGAGATCTTTCTTACTGGCAGTCGTGCCTTGCGCATACGTTGTGATGGACAGACAGTGTGCGCCACTTGCCTCGCCAAACGGAGATCTTGCTCTTATGTACCCAATCGACGAGGAGGACCGCGATACTGCTCTGCTCGAAAGCGTAAAGGCGCTGTGGCCAGTTTTGCGTCCGTTGTGGAGGAGGGAAGCCTTCTAACACCAGCCTCCAATACGACGGGGATGTCGCCCAACTCTGGAGATGGTATGTCAACCATGGCTTAAGCTTTGAATGATCATGAGAGGGATCAAGTCTCTTCTAATCGATTTCATGTAGAATGGGTCCACCAGCTAGGAGGATTATGTGGTCCGGGGGCAGGACTGCGCAGCGTTGAAATGCCAATGGCCGAAATCGATTCTATATTTGACTCCATATTCGGCTCAAACATAAATGAGACTATCTCCGACATGAACTCCGCGTCTACCTCTAACCCAGTCCGACTATATGGCAGCAATGAAGACATGTAAGCTTGGGTTATGAAGCGCTACCGTCGAGTCTATTGTTGACGAGATCAGCCACGACGCTTATTACGTCTTTATTCATCCATATTTTCCCATCTTGCCTCCGCCTGAGCATCAGCCGGTGTTTAGCCGTCCATTAGCTAGAGGCCCACCGACGTTTGAACCGACGAGCCCCATCAGTCTCGCTATCTCCGCTATCTTATCCCTGATTCCGCATCCGAATGAGAGGAAATCCAAGACGGCGGATTATGTGAGGAGACGTAGGGAATATGCACACTGTTTTGCTCAGACTGCACTAGGTGTCATCGAGAAGGATTTCGAGCTTCTTAGCATGGCTCAAAGTTCTCCAGATGATTTAGACGACGGCGTAAAAGCCTTTGAACGACATTCGTTTCACCCGAAACTGGAAGTATCCTTGGAAGGCGTTGTGGCACTATCCTTGCTAAGCGTCTACGAGTATGCACAACGGGGAAATATTGACAACATGCTTCAACGGGCGAACCAAGCCCTTGCGTTAGCCATGAGTATGGGCTTGCATGAGGCGGTGGAGGAAGAAAGGTTTGCAGACGCGAAACGAAGGGTCTGGTGGATGACGGTTGGTTTTGTCTGATAGTTGTTTCCTGGCTGGGAGGCTTACTAATGTTGACTTAGTATACGACTGCATGTCAAGCATCTGCAGTTAGCGGAACGGTTCGTATTAGTTTCTCTTCGTCCTCAGCGTATATGTTGCTCATCTTTCGAAGCCCCCAGCTTTCGATCTGTATGATCCATGGTTCGTGACTCCGTACCCAAAGGTATGTCATTTCCGCCTCGGAGATGTGATATTTTGAACGATTATTTAACAAACGTTAAGGGATGGAAACTTCTCATCGAGGCTCAGCAAGCTCTTGTCGAGTCTGCCCTATTCGCCAGTGACCTCGACCAGGCAGCAGACAGGAGTAGTGATGCATCTTGGGTTCCGAAACGCATGGCAGAGCTTGACAGGCAGATATCATCTCTTCTCTTCCACTGTCGAGATGCTCCTTTAGTCTCTCAGATGGCGCCACAGCCTGACTCGGTTGAATTCATGGCCTCAAAGACGATGAGAGATTTTGCAGAGATCAAGTTACACACGTAGTCCTCCCCAATCCATGAGCCCAGTGACACAAAGCTGACCGTATAGTGCACGGATTAAATTACACCGACTATGCGCATTCCAAGACATCATGTCTAGCGAAATCCGACATCCCGACGCACCGACAGCTACAGAAGCTGACTGCCCGATGGGTATGTCATCCGAAATAAGCAGTAACCCTATAATCGTCGAAGACGTCTCTCGAGTCTCCCAGATCCACCGGCTTCAGATGCCCTTTTCCTGCGACTCGTCATCAAAAATCTGTCTCCACGCAGCCCTCAATATTGTCACATTGCTCGACAATCTCCCCTATCCAAACCACACGAGCGATGCTCTAATCAACACACAGTACGATAGCGGGGGCTCTGGCAATGAACTTCCCCGAACCATGCCAGCGGTGGTATGCTGCGGAATGCAAGCCAGCTATACCCTGCTGATGCTCAGTCTCAAGGCACGAGCAATGCAAACAACCACATCGGACGGGGTTAACCCTCTGGATACCGCCTCCTTATCTGACTTTCGAAATGAGTTATACCACAACCTACGACTAATAGTCAAGTGCTTAGGGAATTATTCTATCGCGTTTGAAGCTATACAGGGCATAAGTGGTATACTATTTCTTTCCCCGAGATAACACCGACTAACTTGCAGCAGATAAACTAGACCAGGCTATAGAGCGGGAATTCTTGACATAGAACGTGTTTTCCTGTCTTGAACATGTTGAGCATTTTGCTTTTGGTTCTTTTTATCGTTAGTGTTTTTTAAGCGACATAGAGATTGGGTGATTTATATCGGGCAAATTTCTTCGTAGGTATGGCCAATCGAGTAACTACTGCATAGATATGGAACCAAGGGGTGGCCTACCTCACTATATATTCACTTTCCTGGAAGAACTCAGGCTTGCACAAGTATGACAACCAATGACATCACCTAGTGACCATAGCATACCATTTGAAACATACCAACAGTCAAAACAAACCAATAGTCTCTCTCCCACCTTGAATCTACAACCGATCGCCAAATTGCCACGAACCCCAATACAGTCTTGGTAACGTGAAGAGACCAATAGGAACGCGACGAAATGAAAAAGGATAGAATGGCCTATATGGTTACGTCAGTGTCTCCTTTCCAATCCCAAAATTAGTTCAATATGAGAGTTTTTTTAATACCATCTCTCCACAGCCGATCCAGTCCTATCAACCAATCAGCACCCGCCGTGGTATAAACATCGTATAAACATCACATAATAAACTCAGATGCGAATATTAAGGCTCAAATACCTCCATACCTGGTGATACTGGTAACGATCTTCGTGATCCACGTATATTCTTACTTAATATTGCTAGTTGATCTGCACCTCACTGAATGATGTACATGCTTGGGCCGCTCCACATCTCGTGTTCCTCTCGCTTTCTTTATCTACCATCTAATCAATCGGTCCACTCCACTTCTGCAGATTATTCTGTTTCGATTTCGACACGGAAAAAGAGAGGGTTGAAGGCTAGAGCAGAAACCGTAATGCACAGATGCGTGTCTAAGTTGGATTTACAAGTCGTCGGACCCATACGAGGGATGTGCATTCATGCTCGTGTTCCACCGTGGTCGTTTACTTGCACACGATGTTCTAATTTGGCTGATGACCAAAGAAGAATAGCAGACGTCTGGGGTTATAGATAGCTAGGTATGAATCGATAACCCGGTATCGCTTCTCATGGGGAAAATAACTCCCAACACTATACGCCCATAACAGGTCTACTACAGTACATCTAATGTATACAACTCCTTTACTCTAATCATCTCAGGAAAGAGGAAGGAACGGTATTGGTTGGTAATGTATGTTTCCTGTTTATTCTTTTAGTCTAACACAACTGTGCAATGCTTTGCTATCATTTCGAATACCTAGAGGAAGAGATAAATTGCTGGAGGCCACATTTGTAATGCGGAAATGGATTTATAGAATCCCATTATCATCAGTATTCATACACTACACTCTAAATTACTGGACGCTCAGGACCGAGCTCGTTAGTCCTGAAGCAAGAGAAGCTACCTTCAGTCTGTGGTAGCATCCTGTTGTACCTATTCGTCTTGATCGCGCAGTGTTGAGAAATGCGACAGGTAAGACTTCGGCGAATGGTTCGATATCCGAAGGGGTTCGCAGACGCAGAAAAAGAATTGGCTATCATGCCGGGATCCACATTGATGACAGAGTTAGTTGTAGTAAATGAGCTGGAGAGCGCACCTCGCAAGAAACCAATCTGGCTAATCAATTAACGAAACAGGCGTTGAGTAAACGCAGGCCTCGCGTCACAGTCTTGGCTGGACCTGGTTTGGACACAAAGTAAGAATGGAATTCCATAAGGGCATCAAGTGAAAACACCGTTAAACGCCCTGACTCGTTTTCTGAGAACAGAGTAATGAATGTCAAGAGCTATAGGGTCAGGAAGACGCAGGGAAGGGGAAGACAATGTTGCTGAAGCTTTTCAGCGACCCTCTTACAGGGCAAATGGAAGTTGCAGAAGATGAGTAAGTTTTCTCCACTATGAAAGTTTTATGTTACCTTTTTCTGCGACGATGTCAATTCACCTTTAGCTATCTGAGACGTGTCCAGGGAATTTGTGCGTTAATCGATGCATAAAGATGACTCGCAGTAGACGGACTCGATCGGTGTACGGACAGGCGACAGCAAGGTATTGACGTGACCTCTCACATCATGTCAAGTCGTGTACAACAGAATATCGCCAGTCGATATAACCAAGACATGGAGATGTTCTTGAACTCTACCAATAGGTTTCCATATCTCAGACTCGTGAAGTCTTCGTCTTTGACCATACCGCGGTGGCAAATTACCGAGGTCAAACTTGTCCGAGAGACACAGACAAGGAAATATCAGTGTCACCTATGCCGTCGTTCGAGACCAATTTCCCAGTGTACAAGGACGACCCAGGTTATCGTATGGTAGCCGTGTGCAACGCCTTGGAAGATGGTCTGCCGCGCAAGATTTACCTAGTTCAAGGCCTTCAAACTAAGCCAAGAGCTTCGTACGATCATATGTGGGGCGGGATCTAGAGGCTTAGTGCCTGCGATGCTATGGACATGCGCACTTTGGTAACGATCGCTGCCCAAAAACTGGTGCAGTTGAGTAGCCTGCGGAGATACTCAGGGAGTATGCTAAAAGATGAGGCTGGTTTGATTTTCATCTCTGACCTTCCAAGGACTGACCTCGTGAGCAGATGCGGCTGTCGTTGTGCAGCCTTGCGCGGCTGGGAAATGTTCCCAGCCGCGATGCGACCCAGGAAATAATGACGGAAAAACGAGCCGATGGGTGCTGCGACATGCAATTGAGCTGTACCGAAGGTAGATGTATAATCTGTTAGTTTATCTATAGGATTCCTGTTCTGCTTTAGGTAATTGTTTTTGGTTTCCTTTTTCCGAGTTGGGAGACGCGTCGTAATCGGATCAACAGCACCCTGTGCGGATGCATATTAGAACATACATAGAAAGTCATGTCCAACAGGCAGTGCATTTCCAGGTCATCCATCAAAAGGATGACAAGGGTGGGGATTGAGGTTCGGGTCCGAGGATGAAACAAAGCGTGGATAATCGGGGACCTTCTCGGGAACAAGTCTTCGCCTATCACAATCACTTATCCGCCGGGGCGATCATCCACTTTTTCCCCACCCCCAAATCCCAAGCGAAAGTGGAGAAAATTGCAATCATGCCACCCCCTGGTATACGTCCATCTATGAGACAAATGTTGATTGGAAACCCGGAGCTCTGGATAAAGGTCGCCGACCGTCTGGACGGCGTTTGCCATGCATCACCGAACAGCAAAATGTGGCGTCGCTTGATTTGCATATTTCATCTGCACGTCCTGCGCAATATGCCCTGTTTCATGCATGATGCAACCATGATCATCACGCAGAAGAGGTTGTATGGACTGCGATTTGACAGTATATTCGCTCCCCCTTTCCACTAGTCTCGAGCTTGCTGTGGATGTGAATACTGATCGCTTATGACATGTAAGCGATTGTTATTTGATCCAACCGGTGCAGAAAAACCCCTTATCCTGAACTAACATACTATATCTTGAGCATGCGAGTGGTTACTGCAGTGGAGAAATGACCCCGGGGGGGGGGGGGGGGGGGGGCCGATGGCCTGGGTTAGTCGCGCCTCGATGTAAGGGAGACCGTGTGACCGTAAGCGGCCCGATCCTCTCTCAGGTGTTATCACGTCAGGGTCAAAGGTAAAATTTCGGCGTCCTCCCAACGGTACCTTCTCGTCCACATGGAGGAGATTTGTAGGATTGTACACATAATGATGATAACCTAGAATACGAAAGCAAACCCCGTGTTAACCTTAACTAGGTAACGAATCACGAAGAGTGCGAGCGACCAACCAACATGTGAAGAAGCCAAGCAAAAAGTGAGATTTCGGGGAGTGGCGCTCGGGGAGGTTGAAGGATTCAAGGATGCATGAAACTTGCCGACTTGTCTATAGGAAGTGAGGATGCCGAAAGATGCGTAATATGTGTGTGAGTGAGACAGTGTAAGACTCAGTAAAGCACATCACACATCTGACGTAATTCCCGGGGACGGGGAATACTTTTTTTAATTGCAAGATTATTGTGGTTGAAATGTGACATGACTCAGGAGCAAATAAAAGGAAGGTCGATGTGGAAGGAGAAGCAGTAAATGAAGGACAACGGGGTTTGGTGGAAGTGGATTCGTCGCCGACTAGTTGGTCGCCGACTCGGGGATCTCGGGATCGACAAATGGGGACTACCGAACTAAGATTATAGTTCGGTACGGTTATAGTATCCGAACTGACCTTATACACTGAACTAAAGCCCTAGCAATGGAATGTTCGACGATCTTAGCTCTCGATATTAGACTCAACCTAATCCTTTGTTTCCCGCTCTGTACGACCATCAAATTCCCTCATTTGTTTGCTTGAGCGACACAATGCAGGATCCAAGCACGCCGTCTAAACCGCGGCAGCCTTCGCCGCTGGCTTGTGTACCCTGTCGCCGGCGCCATTTAAAGTGCGATGCCCTGATGCCAGCTTGTAGTCGCTGTCAGTCCACACATACAGAGTGCCGTTATGTTCGGTCGAGACGAGGATTGCGCACTAAACAGGGAAATACTCGCTCCCAGCTGTTCGATGAAGAAATGTTGAGTGCAGATGACTTTGCCACCTGGCTGAATGCTACCACACTCCCGGCAGACCTAGAGGTATGCAGTGACACTGGTCCTTGGGCTAAGAACCCCGTGAGCTGACAGAGACCAGGCAGAAACAGCACTGCTTCAAGGGCTCGACACGCCGCCGACGTTGGGCATACCTTGCCTCCAAGAAGACACGACCAGCTGGCCAGAGGCGGAACAGCTCACGACTACCCCAGACATAGCTTATGATCCCATGATTCAGCTCTATTATCAAAACTTTCACAGGTCCCATCCTTTCTTAGTTCCGAGGAAGGCACTTCGCTCTTCTCTTTGGCACCAGGTTCCTCCTTATATTCCCTGTATCATGCGATATATTGGGTCGCACTATTATCCCGATGCAAGGTTCAAAGAAGAATTTCAACCGGCCGCATATACTGTTCTGTCAGATTCCACCCCGCGGGACGGGTTTAAAGTCCAAGGCCTACTTCTACTTGCCATCCTCGAACATGCACATGGCCAAGAAGAGAACGCACAGCTCAATATGCGGGTGGCAATCGACCTCGCCCTGGAGCTCGGCATGAACCGCTCCAGTTTCGCACGTGTAAGCTCTAAAGGTAGTTCGGTGTTGGCGGAAAGCTGGCGAAGGACGTTTTGGGAGCTGTATGTGGTAGAAGGGTTATTGGCTGCCATGCGGGACCAAACCTCGTTCCACCTCTTCTCCCAAAAGACGGATGTCCGATTGCCCTGCGTCGAGGAACTTTATAACTCCGCCAGTGAGGTATGATTCTTCATGAAACCTAGAATGTGAGTGAAAGCGACTAATTTGTGGAAGATCACACCTACCGCGCGAACACTAGATGATCTCAAAAACGACTGGTCGATGGACCAGGAGGTCTCCTCTTTTACGTACAGAATCGAAGCCGCACAGAATTTGGGCCTGGTTATGGAGGTGAACCACTCACTGGACATCAATCTTGAGTCGCGAGTTGAAATAGTCGATGCTACCCTTGTATCGTCGTTGATGCAGCTACCCTCATCACAAGATACGGCGTATGATAGCTCGAATTTGGACGAAATGCTGTTCCAAGCTGAGATGATCACCTACCTGTAGGAAACCCCTGATTCCGTCCCCAATCCACTGATCCTATCAATAACTAATCAATCAACAGAGCAATGATATACCTCCATCATCCCCGGTCTAGCATGCGCTTTGCCACTTTCCACGCTCGCACCTGGTGTACTCGGCTCCGGATCTGCAATACCAACCCCAAACCTACTGATCTGGACTTACACTCACAAAAGTTCCTTCGGGCGGCAGACCTGCTATCGAACCTTGTTACTCTACCCAGTGCAGTCAAATACCGAACTCCCTTTTTCACTTGTGCTTTGGCAATGTGCGTCATTGTACATACAGCAGCATGCCTGATTGTGTCGGCCCCGGATAAGGTCGAATCCTTAAAGGCGCGCATTCAACTGAGTATCGGTGGTTTGAATATGCTGGGGAAGTCCTGGCCATTGGCGAGAATGGTAAGGCAGCAGATGGTCAATATGTATCAGGACGTGGGATTGTGATGATGCAGAAATAGACCTCCTGCGGCATTATTGACGATCCGTCCCTTTTCAAGAATCGAACAAAGACCTACTTTCCTAGTATCGGTGCTTCATACCTGATCAATGGGACAGATTGCTGGACTGCAAAAGACGCAGAGGAGGTAAGGATGAGATTTAGGAACTCCCTTAGCATCAGATGAAGCCAATATACTGATGATAATGACAAAAGGACAGAATGAATCGAAAGCTTAACCCGAAACGAATTATAAGCAGGTGTCCCTCCAATTGCGAAAATTCGTTTTAATTTCCTGATTTGAAAAAAGGAAGCAACGATTAGTTGTCTCCCTATGTCTGCCTTTATGTGAAATGTCCAGACAACGAACACATGCACGCAATTATCAACCGTCTAAACCAAATTACTGCAAGTCGGTGCTATGTAGCCCAACTGTGCCGGTAGGTATGGTCTGAATGACAGAGAATGATGCATGCTATCACGTTGCCACCGCAAATTCAACTCAGAGCAAAAGAGAAAACGGAGAAATTAGAACCGCAGTTTTAGAACCGCAGTTTTAGAGCCGGCTGTCCGCGATAGCTCGATATCACACAGTCAACGAGAACGAATAAATTGATGGTGAGATATGGCTTAGAGAGTTAGAAGATCGCGAAGGCGGGAAATCACCTTTGTCAGCTCGCGGGGTACTTAGCCCGAGAACTAGTATTCTCAATTGATACTGGTATCAATCTGTGCCGGGTTGAAAGGCAGCCGCAATGCTGATCCGTCGTTCGCCCTTGATAATATTATCCTGTCCTTTGGAGTACGCAATGAAGCGGAGGTTCCGCCCATCGACAATAATGACAAGGTCGAATTCGACTCGATAGTGGGGTTGTCCCTTCTCCCCGGGCTTTGGATACACGGGTTTGAATGAGAGATCCTTCTTCAAGTACGACATATCCACGATTATATGACCTTCTTCCGTGGCCCCTGGGATGTATTAGCATCCGACTTGGCCCTATCCTGGAGAGAGAGGGAAAACTGGGCTACCTTTGTTTTTTGGGTGGTTTCTCCTATAGTTGGAATCATGCTTTTGGTCTGACACATAGAAGACTTCCTTGCATAAGAAGGGCTCATCTGGCTGAAGGGGGAAGGTGTGGGTAACGGCTCTCGTGATACGAGTGCCCGACGGCAGGAGATCGCCCTATGTGAACATAAAAGTTTAGCATCGTGATAGCATGAATCGAAACCATCCATGCGACGGGAACAGCAGACTTACTTTGCTCACAACCCACTCGATAGTATTCTTGATGTATTTAGAGCCATCTAGAGGGTCTGTCCATGGATTCTTTCCGATGTGAGCCTTCACAATCTCAGGCTGGTATGGCTCTGTCCGAAGAAGTCCGTAGCTTGACCGGAGCCTGCGCTCAGGTCCATCCTCTTTCTGCAGAGCGCGAAGTACTGCTCCGTGGGCGACGGCGCATCCTCTGGTAGGGCCAATGGTTAGAAAACTGTTATTATCACGGAAAGCTTGGGGAGTATCGCTATTTGAGGCAGAACGTACGGTACAGTTGCTCGGATAAGCTGGACTTTGGTCTTGTTCAATCGCTGGTGTCGATCTAATCTTCTCTGCAGGTGACCTATTAGGGATGGGGAAGCCGCAAATCCTCCAATCAAGATCACTTTCTTAGATAGATGTCAGGAATATTTGAAGTCTCCAAGTGTCAGACGGGGACAATGCGGCCACTCACCTTGACAGCCACACCTTTAGAGCGTGCCTGATCCATCTGGTCAAACATCAAGCTGGACACGCCGTCTAAACATGGCTTGAAAATGGCTTTGAGATCTTCCCTAACGGGACATCGGTCTTACTTTCTTTTAACACAAAAGGGGCAGTGGATAAGGGAAAGCTTACTGGTCCAGGTAAAGGCGGTTCTTACGGAACTTCTTCTCTTGGTTCGGCTCTAGGCCTTGAATGAAGAAGTGTTCCGGTTCTAAGGGTCGTGCATATATGTCGATGTGTCGTTTGTGCTTTGTTTCGAACTGTTGCGCCAAGTCATTCACGATCCCCTCGATCTTCACATCATTGCGCTCTAGATAAGTTTCCTTTTTCAAACGCTCATATATGAGTTTTTCGAAAGTCTCATTCAGATAGCTAGATCCACATAAGGCCCCTGCAATCAGATCAGCAGGACAATTCGGACTAGCAATTAAAATGGATCCACGTGGGAGTGGCTCACCTGCCGGCTCAACCTCTTCTCTTTCCAAACGAAGCGGGCGGACTTTTCGAACCTTGTATGTAATTGCATCAACGGTTCCACCTCCCGCATCGAGAAGGATGAAGCAGTCATTTGGCTGGCAATAATAGTCAGTGGTTGGCCAAATAAAATTAGACAGCACAGTCAAGAGTTTCTTACCAATATTTCGTCCGTCGTTGCTAGCACGTACGTCGCAGCGGCCTCAGGCTCGGTTACAATGAACAGGTTATCGATATCATACAGAGCACCCTTGATAAACCGCGAGTCACGTAAAGCTCTCGTCATAGCATTCTGCATAACACGCCGGGCTTTCTCTGTCCACATCGCTGGGACGGTGAGCACGAACTCTACGGGGCATGCCTCATTGTACTGGTAGTTGACGGCCATCTGGCTCTTCGCGTGTTTGAACAAATGAGTCAAATAATCAGCAATCACATCGGTCTCATCCCGGATCAATCGGGAGCGGGAAAGCTCCTGGACGGTTCGAGCAAGCTGTTGACGGATGCGCCTTGTGTGTGCGCTTCGGTCAAGGAGAAGCTTCGACCGTGATATACGCCTGGATAGCTCCTCAAAGATGTCAGGGTCACTGAGCTTCTGCGCGACGGTGTACCCCCAGTAGTAGCGATCTATACCACCGTTGTCTTCGTCCATGTAATCAACTGGGAAGCCGGTAGCGACTGATCGATCGCCACGATCATCGCTGCCATCGCTTTCATCGCTTTCATATCTTTTTTTTCCATCGGAGTCTTCGGATTCGCTCTCCTCATCTTCCTCTTTTATCTCCACATCGCCATCATCATCTAACGACGCATTGCTGGAGCTACTGTTTTCGTCGAGACCAACAGCTGGCCGCTCGAGCGATTGGCGTCGGGGCAGCCTCCTTGGGTACCAGCTCTCGGTAGGGACTTCCTTTGGTGCCTCAGTGTAAGCAACTGTGGAGGAAGGATAATTGGAGATGCCTTGTATCTTGTCCGGGTCGACTTTCACCGCGCGTTTCCGCTGCGCCAGTACGGAGACTGACGAGAACGTGGTGCCAAAGTCTACGCCGACGACGAAGTGTCTAATATCGTGAGCCGCCTCTCCCATGACTGTGGATCGATGACAGTTGTCTAGTTATCGAACGAATAGGCTGTTTGTGTGAAAAGAGAGCGCGGTCGTATGTAAAGATTTACTGATGCTCTTGGAAGTCACAGAGGCTGAGGTATCCCCAGTGACCATTGCTTTTAAAGGTTGATAATGCTAGAAGATCAATTTGGAAAAAGAGGAACCAAGGAAAGGCGAGGGTAAGGGGGAAAAGAAAGGGAGAGGATTGAAAAGGATAAGTGAGAGTGTGTGGGATTTAAGGATGCGGAAAAAAAGAAAGAAAGAAAGGAGGAAGAAGTAAAAGAAAAGCAAAAAGAGGACTGGACTGAAGAGATTGGGGATCAACAAACCCAAGGGTTTTGATTGATTTGATTGATTTGACTATTGATCACGTTAAGCCATTGCAAACGGGGTGACACTTCGTCACGAGACCTGACCACTTAAACTGCTTGATTGTCGGGTCCAGACCAGGGAAGATCACAAGTGTTGGGACTTTTGTACACAAGTATCATTCGTCTCTTCTATCAACATCCCTGCAGCTGGCCTTGGCCCCTGAGACTGTCGGTGTCCCAATCCTTCGCCGTCTGAGCGCAAAGACAGAGTTCCCGTCTCTCCACATCTGATTTCTTCTAATCAAAATTTACCAGAGAATTTTGGACCTCACCTTTCGTATATGTACCCTGTGCGATGGCCCGTCAAAAGCAGCAAGTCGCACCAATAATGGTGGGGGACGCTAAAGATGCACCTATCTTGTCGGATGACGACATCTATATGCTGGCTGCTCTAGATTACCGCCTCCATGACTTGAGAAGCAAAGACCGAGAAAAAAATCTGGAAGCAGTTGCACGTTATCTGGAGGTCAAGCGCGGAAAGCTATTGAGTCTGAAAGAGATCAAATCGAGGTTAACAGAGCTCGAAGAAGCATTCGTGCCCAAAAAATGGAAAAAAAGCGTTTTCCGTAACGGATCCAAAGCCTTTTCAAAGGATTTCCCACTGTCTCAAAGAAAATCAGTCGAAAAATTGAAGAATGAGCACCGAGAGGAGAACATCGGCGAGATTCCCCAACCCGAAAGAGCTCTGAGAAACCGCGCCCGATTAACGAAACAACCTATCGCCAAAGAGAGGTCGAAGTGGTTGCGCTCCGCGGGCGCATCTATTGATGAGGTAGGCATGGGCGCCTGTCTTAGGCCTTCAAGGGCTGACTTGATTACCTAGAGCAAGGCTTCGAAGAGAAAGAAGAAAGGTTCCGTTCTCAGCGTCGAAATAGCACAACAACCACAGATTACCACAGATTGCAGTGCACTTTGTCTTGACACTGACGATGACACGCTCACGCCAGTGCCCCCAACTCCCCAAGCTCACAATTTAATCCTCGAACTTCAGCGGCTGCGTAGAAGTCTTTCGGAAACATTAGAGAATGTGAAAAGGCTGAGAGATACGGAACATGAGACCTATTCCTCGAACTGCCGCCTACGGGATAAACTCTTGATGTCGAATCTGGAGGTAGACGAGTTTGTCACCCGTCACCAGGAGATCTCTACCCTGAACAGCTCTCTTTTCCATCAAAGAATGCAGCTTGAAACCCGGTGTGCAGAATCAGACCGCACTATCCGCTCTCTTAACTTCGCACTAGAGGAGAACAACGTGGAAAGCGCCCTTTTTGAACAAGAGAGCGAAATACGCTGGCTGAAATCACTGCTTGAGAAGGCGAAACGTGATGCGAGATTTGCTCGATTGACGTTAAGTGACCGTCACCGACCTGAGAAGTCCTTGATTGAGGAGCAGATGAAGCTCATCGATTACAAGTCGAAGAAGGTACTTTTCACCTACGACGACAACCATACCCTTAGAGCTCCTCACCTTGAGCTCCACCACGACTTAAAGGATCTTCTGTGCAGAAGCTTTGGGCTGAAGCCCGATGAGTCCATGAAACTACAAGACCTGGAATTCTACCTGACACGTGTCGGCCTCCAGGCCGTGGTATGCGCTGCCATTGCCTCTGCGACCTGCGACTGGGTCTTTGCAAGTGACTTTGAGTCCACTACCTTCGGCGACTCCCTCATGTTAGATATCTATCGTCAGCACATTTCAAGGAACGGTAAGTTCTTCACTGGCCTTCAAAACTAGAACCGATAAAAGAAACTTACTAACTCACGCCCCACACACAGACGAAGGCCTAGCCCTCCGAAACCTCGATTTAGCCGCCAACGACTTCTTCTTCAACACAAGCCACTACAAGACCAACGTCATCCCAACCAGAGCAGCAACCCTCTCCCGACGACTATCTAACGCCCTCGCGCCCCTCGTCCCCACAGCACCCGAGGATACCCCTAACGGCAGAGACACATTCAACACATGGGGCGAAGAAGAAAGCGTCTGGCAGGCGCGGGAGCGACAATTCATCGACATCTTCACTACCGCCTTGAATGTCAAATGCAAGCTCCTTACCAGCACCGACCGATTCGAGATCGTGCTCTACAAGTTCGGAGCTCCGTTCAATGAAGACGAGATGATCGCGGAGACTACCAGCGGAGCTGGGTACTTGGGTTCATATGCCGGACCGGTCCAACTGTGTCTGTTACCGGCTGTGTATGCGTACTCTTCGCGTAGCTCGGGTGCGGTTCAATACCGAATTCCGATCAAATCAGGCCACGACGAGGAGAATCGGATGTATTTGCTTAGTAAGGCGATTGTTATTCCGTGCATCGACGATTGAGGGTAAATGGTATGAATGATATAGTTTGTATTTTATTGGGGTGTTGTACTAGTTATTGCGCCGCATAGGGATGGCTTATGTCATTGGGCAGATAATTATGATCTAGGATGGCATATTCATGATAGTTAGTATTACGTATGAAGGACGAATGAAAGTTAACAAGGAAGAGTACAGCAATATGTGACATAGACTGACAGTAATGACTAGGAAAGATGGCTTCTTTACGGCCTGGTCCTTCTAAACAGAAACAACTACCCCTGCCCTACTGCACCCCCCAGCTACCCAGAGTCAACATCCTGCACCACCCTCCTCCTAACCCGTCCAGCAGCATCATGTTTCGCATCCCATTCCGCCAACCGGTCGTTGGGCACCTTGACCAAGTGATGAGCTGTTTCACCCCTGTCATCCTGCAAGATCGTCTGTCGAAACTCGTACCCGCCCCATCGCGGCAGGACCTTAATCCAGACGTAGTAATACACAATGCAGAAGGCGATACTAGGCTATGATTAGTATATCTCTGCCCCCGGGAAGTTTATGTACAGTGCAGTAGAGGGGAAGCCTTACACTCCCAGGCCGACGACGATATACGTCGCGTACCAGAAACTCACGTCTCCACCCGTAGCACCGGTTGAGGGAGGATACCAGGGCGCAACGATCATATAAAAGTTCGATACGATGGAGAAAATAACGGCAATATCCCAGGCGCGGTATTCAGAGGCCGGGAATTTGAGGCGTTTCCGGCGGACCCGCATGACGACAAGACCAATCGCGAGAAGGCAGGCGAATAGGCTCAAGGGGTAGATACTTAGATCGACCACTGGAATGCATTAGTTTGAGGCACAGCTTGGTTTGATTAGGTGGTTGGAGAAGAGGGGAGATGAACCGAAATTGAAGGCATCGCCGGCTGGTGGGGCGAGAATCATTAGCATTGTGAGCGCCCATTTGAGAAAGTAGGGTCCCAAAGGCGTGCCGAAGGGCTTGGTGGAGGTCCAGAATCTAGTGAAGGGAAGCACGCCTTGTCTGGGTTGGGTTAGATTTGGCGTGGTGTGTGGGATATTGGGAAGGATTGACAACAGCGTACCGGCCACATTCTCGAATCATACGCGACTGTCCGATTAAGACCGCGAGTAGGTTCCCGAATGCACTGAGACAGATCAGGAAGTTTAATGCCCGCGATGCACCGCTGGTTCCGAACACTTTCTGGAAGAAGATACTGGCTGCGACAACCTCCGAATTGAGGATCTCCTCTTTCGAGGCAGCGGAGAAATAGGCGATGTTGGCTAGAACATAGAGAATAGCTGTGATAAGAAGAGATGCTGGGGCGCTCCAGCGAAGTATCTTGATGGGGTTCTACGGGACTTAGTTATTCATATTCTGGGTATTTAGGTGTCAAGCTAGGGGAATATAGTTTCAGCGTACCTTGACTTCATTGACAACGTTGAAAGCATTCTCGTATCCCTGGTAAGAAAACATGACCCTAACAAGGGCGTTGGTGGCTCCGTATACGGTGGCCGACGAACTGCCTGCAAAAGCATTTCGGAAATTGAGAGTGGGATCTTTGACGGACGTGTGCCCCCCGAGAACTACAAGACCACTTATTCCAATACTGGTGATCAATTAGCCTCCCTGTGTTGAGCTGGCCATCGTGATAATGTATACAGCGACATACAAGATCAGTGTGACGAGCTTGATAAAACCGATCGCATTGGCAAGTCGGAGCGACCACTTCGTATCAAAGACCAGAACTGTTCGCGTTAAGAACTGCCAATTGAGTACGGCTCTGGGTGACCACATACATAAAACTGCGACCGTATAAGAGGCAAGGGCAACGGCTTTAAGCTTCCAAGCAGTCGACTCGGCCTCCGCCAATCTGAAGAGGTATTGAGCCAACACTATGTTCGTCAGTTGATCTTGTTTGCCCACGATATGATTTCTTGTCTCACGTACCCACAGCATTGCTACTACTGAAGGAGAATAAAACCGTCTGCATCGCGAACACAGTGGGGAATAGGTATTTCGGTCGAGGATAGGCCTGTTCCAAGTAGACAACTTCGGAGCCAGACCGACTCGGGAAATACGAAGCGAATTCGAGGTAAACAGACAATGTGCTGGAAGCCATCATGCACCCGATCGTCCAATAGAATAGACTGAGCCCAACCGATCCGGCACCCCTCAAGACGGACGATGCTATTGTGGCACATACCCGGTTAGCTTTCAAATTCCTCCAAAAGAGACATCGCCCGGAGCGACCGACGGGATTGAGGCAGACATACGAGTAGAAAATACACCGGTGCCGATCATTTTACTTAAGTTCAGAAACACCACCGTAATTGAGCCAACCGAGTAGCCTAGAGGCGAATTGACTTCTACGGGCGCACCACTCGCCTCTTGATATGTGAGCTTCGACGAGTTCTGGCCCCCTTCGGCAGTGTACTGCAGGCTACCGGAGTCAATGATACTGCCATTGTCGGATCGCTCTTCGCTCTCGATGGGTTCTGCTTTGGCACTAAGGAAAGAGAGCCCCATGGTCAAGTTGGCCCGGAACTGGAGTGAATCCGCTTCTTGGAGTTGATGGTATGTCGGTCGCTATGAAGCCTCAGGAGGATCTGCGGAGAATATTTATCTGCACATGTATATAACGAATATTATAATGCTCATGACCAGATGCAATGACGTGATTCTGTATTTATCGTGGCTTTACCCAACCACAGCTGCGGATGGTGGGATGATAGTCTTGGAAGGGGCCCAGTGCACTGTACGAGTGGCTGGAAGGTGAGAGCCAAGGGTGGTTACTCGTGGCGATTGATAGACTGCGCGATTTCAGATTAGGGTAATCTAGTCTGGGGTTACATTGACAAGCCCGAGGGATCACCTAGTGACGGCGTCGCCGCCATGGACGCCGTGGTATTCTGCGAAGGTCATTGGTTTCAAACCCTTCGGTGACAGTTGTAAGGTATCGTGATGTCGCACCAAAGGCTCAGCAGGGGGAGCCTGGCTGTCAAATACAAGCGTGGGGCCTGAATTTAAATAAACATAATAGAATGTAAAAAACATAGGCAAATGATGATCCATTGCAACAGCATAAGGAACACTCGAGAGTGTGAATTGTACTGAGTACGATCAGAAATGCGGAGATGGATTGCACGATGACCAGGGGTAGATGAGTGCATCGCCGCCAAGTCCGCACCATTCTGTCGCCATTTGTTCCAAGCATTGGCACTGGCGCATAGGGTATGCATGATTGTCTAGACTCAGGGCGAATGAGGCGCTGAGAATCCAACGAAACGGCACTAAATAGGATAAACTTTAGTTGGATCAACGGGACAGAAGTGTGGTTTGATTGGTTATAGAGCTGTCAATTAAGGTATTTTAGAGTGAAGGGAAAAAGCAAGGAATCACAAAGGGATGATGGGTAGGTAAGGGGAAGGGGAGTACATAAGTAATCGAAATATTAACATTTTCTCGACCTGGCACTAGGTCACAAGGATTCCTCCCCAAGTCGCCTCAAAAGTTGCGAATCGCCAACTAACTCACTGACGGTGAACCTCCTACAGGTCCTTTCACCTACCATGAAACTTGTACAAGGTCATCAGGCAACTTCCAACCATGCGTTTGACACACTCTCGCATACGAAGCCACAGCCTCGCCAACCGAGTAATCCTGCGTATGGCGCTGTTCGAGCCGTGCAGGGGTTGGATCTGTGCTGGTAAGGGCCATGCGAACTTGCAGCAAGACACTCTCCATACTTGACGCTGGAGACCAGCCTGAGCTCGTAAGTAGCTCCATACACATCGCTCCTCCAATCGTGACATGCCCCCCTCCACCATTACTGAACGGCAGGAACCGTGGACGGATTATTCGCACGAAGGGAGGCGACATGGGAAATTGAGGTGGGAAACGGAGTTCCAAGACAATGTCCGTGAGTTTCGCCGCTTTCAAATCCCTGGCGAGCGGCAGGGATGGATCGAAGCTATGTAGCTGCACAATCCACTGATAGACATTGTTGACAAAGTCTGGGTCGATGTACCAGCCAAGTTCATGTAACGGACCCCGCTCCTGCGTCTTCAACGTTGCTTGCAGGTGTTTTTGAAGGGACTTAGTAGCCAGCGTTGTAGCATATGTTGGTGGACCGAGTAGCTTCAATGACGATACCTCCAGATTCCCAGGTCGAAAGTCGGTTTTGCAAAAGCCACGGCAAGCCTCACTAGCTCTCTCGATGGAGCTTCTGTTGAACGTTTCAGCATCTGATTCAAGCAGCTCATGATCCTCTGCGAGCGTTGCGACGCTATCCATGTCTTCATCGGAGGACAGTGCGGCATCTTCTGAGAGCCGGGCTTTATGAATAGAGCCTCTAACCTTCTTACATGCTCGTAAATTGGGTGTGGCCGAATAGACATCGCTCTGATGACTACTCACAGCGGAAATAGGAATCGTCAGTGCTTCGCCACCTGGCCCAAGCGCACAATGCTTAGGGTCTTGAGTATAGACGATTGAAGGGTTAACGCTGGCATCGCCTAGATTTAGGGCTGCGTTCCTATATTCGATGATGAGATACCTTGGCTGAATCCAATCCAGCTGCTTTACCACATAGCAACTTGAGCTGTGCACGAATTCGGCGGGAGCATTGACCACCTCATTCAGCGCAACAGCCTTCTGGATATTCAGAGTGCTATTGGGCCATCCTTTATGATACAAGCATCGAGCTGCATATCCCACTGAATATGTGAATTGTGGAGACATGTACACACCATCGCCCATGGCACGGCCGTGTGCAATAGTCTTGAAATGCAATCCTTCCCGTAGAATGCTATGCCAGTTATCGAGCGGACTTCCATGCCAAGCAAACAGCGTAGGATATTTCAGGCCATGAGAAGAGGACGTCGACCTAACGGCACTCACAAACCGTTGCTCCTTATCCGGTGCCCCTTGCGCGAGCCTAAACTGTGCATACCCTTTCAACCCAGATATCTGATGTTCTGGGTCGCTTTCGTACATGATACAGGACCTGTTCGAGGCAACAATCCACCTAAGGACATATAGTGCAGAGGGAGATATTCTTTCACACCAGGCTGCGAGTGGCTTCTTCGAATTAGATTGAGGTTGGCTCAAGATGAATGATCGCATAGCGTCTATGGCAGGAAGTGTATCCAAGAGCATCACTATCGCCTCACACTTAGCACTGATAGAAAGGTCGTCAAAGCTTTCTTTGTACGGTACAAACTTCACACTTTCCGCGGCTTTGAAGGACTTATAATGGTCTCCTTCAGTTCCTATGGTAACTGGAGGTGATAGAGCGATACATGGCAGCAAATGCGCTTCCTGCACACGACAATGCCACTGAGACTGGCCGGACCGGACATCTGTGCCGCAGGGCGTCATTACGATCCAATCACCAACTTTCAAGCCAAGCTTCTCTTCGAGTATAAGCTCCATCTTTGGTAAGTTGAGTTTTCCTTGATAAATCCCAACAGTGCAGCCTTTATTATATGAGGTGGGGACCCCCATGCCGAGACCCGTAGGGAAGTCCTGAAGGCGACCGGCTGCTGCTCGGGCATAGGTAAAGCTAACAAGCATATCAATCACGTATGGCTGAGATATTATTTCCCACTCAAGGCTGCGCCCCATGCCAAGTTTCATATACTGATATAAACACAGATTGCTAGAGCAAACGTAAGGCATAAGCGCTTCAAACCCAGCATCGACCTTGCAATAACAGTTTAGGCAGAACTCAGTGCACTTCACAACCCTGCGAAGTGTAAACTGAATGGCTACTAAAGGGAGTGATAATTGAGCTTTCCCTTCAGAGAGATGGTCTGCTTGAAGAAATGCTGGTGTGGTATTGCTCCACGTCTCTGGGACGAAGTGCGTGGCGCGTTTTAAGTCTTTGGAATCTGGGCCTTTGCCTTGGCCATTATTCAAGTAGAGCTCCGCACCCGTCCACGTAAACCCATGTTGGAGACGATGCCACACCAAGCTGGTGAAATGCGTGTTAAGAAGCGCATGCAGTGAGTCACCAATAAAGAGGGGTTGCAAAGTGGGACCTTCCGCTGCAGATGTATCCGCCTGTGTGGGAACGAATGCTTGTATTGCGCAGCCTAAAGTAGGTTTGTATGAGTGGCAAACGGCAACATGCATCTGGATTAGCGGTACCTTCGGCGTCGACTTCCAGATGACTTGTTCCAATCGACGATAGCCTAAGGGATATCGCAGAAGCAGCACTAGATATTCCGAAGGACGAACATTCCAGGCCTGCATAGCTACTTCTGAGATACCTAGCTTTGCTATCCGACAGGATATTGATATGATGACGGATCCAGTCAGCTCCCCCAGGTGGCCGACTCGGTAGCCAGCCTCTTTGGCGAGGCGCAGATCTAACCGTATCTGCCTCATTGTCTCCGATCGGGTTGTCGCCGGAATGGGTAGAGCCCCAAAATCAAGCTCCCAGTCCATATCATCGTCTGAGAAGATATCACTCTCCGTAGCATTGTGCTGCGTTCGATCCAGCGAGGTACCTCTCCCCAGGACGACGTCATCAATACTGTCGCTGATATATTCAAGAAACTGTTGGATCGTCAACCTAGCACAGGTCGGTTGCAAAACTTCTAAGGCCTTCGACAAAGTCTCGGGAATGTTGTCACTCGCAGAGAAAGTGAAATATGTATGGCTATCCGGGTAGTCAAAAGTATCTGCATCCTAGAGGATGAGTGACACTGGAGAAAAAGCGATCGATTGACGGGCAAAACTGAGAATACACACCTAATACTGAGGATTGGAAATCAATGGTCTGGGTGCTAAAAGGTACTGTGTAAGTAAAAAGGATGGAGCCATGCTCTTCACCAGCTCTCACGTTCTTCAGACGAGGGAAGCGGTTGGGGATTGAGGCCTGCACCAGATCCTTTTGGAACTCCTTGCGAGGCATGGTGAATCAGGTAAATGTGGGTTCCTCCCAAGAACAAGTGAGAGAGGAAGGAAAGGGGAATAGCGAAGGAGGGGCTCGTAGTAGGTAAGCAAATACTAATGATTCAGAATGAAGGAGTGAGAGAGAGGAGGAGTCAGTAAAGATTACGATGATATGATGGTTGGTGATAATACAATGAAGCAATCAGATCCAATCAGGCAACCGTTCCGTCGGAGCCTGGTCGCCTTGTGAGGTGGGACCCTTTCGTGCCCTTTCATTTCACTCATAAAGAGTGGAGGCTTGGACATGGAATGTACCCCGCTTCCCCCATCTTGTCCAACCACTGAAAAGTCATCATAAGGAAGATCCCTGTCTTAAAACTAGCTTCCTTCCTGGCACAACCCTAAAGATCCCTTTGAATAGTCTTGTAGCGGTTAAAGGTCCTTTGTATGTGCCACCAGTACTTTTCCCCTAATTTACCCTTAATACCAAATCTACAGTCTGTCTATTAGACCTTTCCTTTTTCTTGTTGGAAGTTATGCTTCTTTAATTCAACTCAAAGGAAGTATTTCGGCTTGTATAAATACCTATACTAGATGTTTTATATTCTTTATTGCACATACAACTCGACCAAAAGTACCGAATAGCAATTGGTTCAGCCTTGTACTAGAATATCCAACATTTTTCAATAACGTAAGATGGAAAAGCTTGCAATTGGAGCCTACCTATAGATAGGAGAACATAGACAACCCCCCTACATCGCCCCAACAATCTACTAGTATTAACGCAACCTTTATATATATTTCTCCATATTTACGATCCACCTAAATATATGCCGTTTCACCCGCTGAATACAAATATTAATAGAGGAACCTAGGCATGAGAGTGAACGAATCGCTCCTCACATACAGAAAGCTATAAGCTTGTAAGTTGTTCATCTTGCCACTAGTAAGTGATCGAATGCTTCAAAGGTTGCCGAAGCAAGGGTAGATAGAATTATGCCCGTGATTGGCTGGAGCTCGTTACTCAGCTGCATAACCCGTACTATGATGTATAACAGCAGCATAAAGTCCTTCCGGGGTATTGTTCCGTTCCGGATGATCTCCCGGGGCCACCTGACTGAACCTCTCTTACAAATCTGATTTGCCAGCAAACGCCGTGCTTCCGATGCATAGACCAGGTAAATGAAAATTCTTGAAAACTTGCAATGAACAATAATTATAGTCCGGCTTTGGAAGGATTCACGCAGTTCCAGCTTACCTGTCCGCCGTAACCGTACATAAGGCTTTGTATCTATAGCCACGCCCGCTATGAATACCCAGCTACCATTAAAGCGCAGGCGAATTGTCACCTCCTGCTCCGAGTGTCATCGCAGAAAGCAAAAGGTATACTCGACTCTATCTTCCAAGATTATGTATTCAAGTCTCTCTAATACTTTTGTCAGTGTGATCGAAAATCCCCATGTAATAATTGCCTGGCACGGAATGTTGCAAGGAAATGCTTGTATAACACGTTTCAGAAGTAGGCGTTTTAATATCCGAACCTCTTCAGTTGGCCAAAATGGCTAACACAATGTTAGTCAAATTACCGAATCAACAGAAGAGCTAAGGGCAGAGCGTAGCCAAGATGGTTCGCAAACAGTGGCTGCTGAGAATCCTCACGGCTCGGGAGACCTCGGATACTCCTTGATTGCAGGAAGTAATGTTTTCATGGGACTAAGAGAAGTTAGCAATAGAGCGATGACCTCGTTCGTCTCGTCTGTGCACTTCCACTAATAGCTAGCAGGTTCTGCAAGATGAAGACGAATTTCAGCACATCACTTCTGCTCACAACCGTCCGTTCCGTTCGGCGGTCTTCAAAACATATGCTCGCAAACTAATTTCGCAACTACCCTCAAGGCCAGTAATACAACAGCTTGTTTCTGTATTTTTCTCAGAGGTTAATTGGCATTACTATTTACTGGAGAAGTTTTACTTCGATGACCTCTTCGCTCGCTGGCAATCTACAGAAACAGACTCTGTCCAATATCTCAGTACCCAAGAGCTATCTTTGGAGTTACAGTACTTCCCAGCTGTCCTATTCCAGGTAGTCGCCCTATCACTTCAATTTCTACCGCCAGAGGTACTTGCTTTGAGTCAGCTATCATCAAAAGAACTCTCCTCGTCGTATGAGTATAGCGAATTGGGAGACGAGCTTGTAACAATATTGGGCCGTCATGGCGTAGCGGTCGCTTCTGTACAAGCAGATATCCTGAGGGCAGCTTGGTTGAAGAATTTCGGGAGGGGCATTGAAGCATGGCATAGTGCGGGAAATGCTATCAGGTCAGTTTACCTTGAAATTGCCTTCTGAGCTCGATGATTAACGACGTAAAGACAAGCACAAGAGCTAAATCTACACCGACAACATGACATCCATCAGTCAGGCCCTAACAGTATCGAACGGACACTGAGCAGGATTTGGTACGAGGAGAATAAGAAGCGTCTGTGGATCAATTTGTTTGCATGGGACAGGTAAGGTCAAGTCAAGCCAGACGATGCAGTTCTAATCTAACTAATGACAAGCCTAATGGCTATGATTCTTGGCCGCCCTCGAACGATACACCCGGATGATTGTGATATGAAACCACCGATCGACTGTAATATACCTAAGGACCCCTCGAAGACAGTTCCGATGACGATACAGCCTGGTGAACCCAAGAATGGACCTACCACAGTATCGGCAAGCTTGTTTCGATATGCATTGGCTGTCAAGTACCATGAGATAAGGGCTCTGAAAGCGGACAGACCTTATCCTAAGGACCACAGTATCATCCAAACTCTACATGAGCAGGTGGTATCCTTGCTCGAAAACGTGCCGCCTTATCTCAGGTTCAAAGGCCCAGACACGACCTGGGACGCAAAACATCCGTACCTACCCCAATTACGCGAGGAAGCCTATATGACAGCAAACATGTTCCTAATGACATTGCACCGACCACATATCCTTGCTAGTGCAGAAAGCCGAAAGGCTGCTTTAGAGGCGGCGCTAGCCACGTTGGAATCTCAACAGCGGTTTTTCGGGCAAACGAGTGAACACCATTATCCCCTTTTTGGTCTTGCCTTCTATACCATTGATGCAGCTATCTTAATCTCAATCATTGTGGCGGCGCATCCCCCACAGGGTCACGAACCCAGGCAATATGTCTATCATATTCTCCAGCAAGCGATTGAGCGACTTTCCCGAATACAACCTTACAACGCAATCGCCAGGTCCGGACTTGGTATCCTCAAACGTTGCTATGAAAAGCTGAAAGAAGCCGGTCATTCCCCCAGTAACACCTCAACGACCCTATCGTCCTCAGTGGTATCTCCTCGGTTTGAATTACAAAACCTCCGCCAAGAACTGGATAACCAGAATAGTGCGGCTCCGAAGGAAACCCATCCTGGCCCTTACCCCACGAACGGACACACCGAGTTTGATATTTTCAGCCCAGATCTTGCTATGATGCCGGACAGCTTCGGCGAGGCATACTGGCTGGATCAATTGAACCTTATTCAATCATCGCCAGCCGTTGCGCAAGACCCTGATATGTTTTGGGATTCCCTGTTATTTGACCGCAATATCTTTTAATGGACCTGCTACGATACAGACCACATAATACAGAATCAAAGTTGCTGTTCAAGAGGCACCCATAGAGGTGCGCTGCTAACGTGGCGTCTGACTGGCCATATGGCGGAGAATTCTACTGAGAGAGTGTTAAGCACCCAGCTAATACTCCGTTTTCGGGGATAACTACATCTTGGAGAATATGGCAATGAGCCTTATTAGTAATCTTACGGCGTATTATACATTTGATGCAGCTTCGGAAGTCCATTCAGTATGGATGACCTATCATGGGTGCGACGGGGGTTTCGGCCGAAACTGTCGGAGGACTATCTTATAACCGATGGATCAGCATGTCTGGTCCTGTCATACTGCCATTTGAAGGACTCACTTTCGGCCACTATTGCACTATCTCCACCAACACCAGCACGTGTATATATGCAAACTGACTAGAAATTACTCATATGCTAGAGCCTATGCTAGGCTACTGAAGGGTCTAGTAAAAAATGGGCTGCGGAGCTCTCAGTTACCTAAGACAGCGTCCATCACAGTACTCTAATCTACCTCATTTACAAAGGCACCTGCATTTAACATTGCATCTATCTTCAATTGAATTTAACAATAATGCGCGGTGTTGTCGAGGATGGCAGTCGAACGACATCATGAGTTTGAGGCAAAAAGCAGCATGTCCGATAAACCCGAAAACGTAGCAGGACCCCTTCGGCCGATGAGAATTAATCACTTAAACTACAAATGCAAGGATGATTTCATGGAAAACCAGTCACACAACAATCACCATTAGCAACTAACCTCGTTATATCTATAAGACTTTCTACGTATCTTACAACACAACAACGTCGGCCATCACCATCCCCAAAGGCCCCATCAACCTAAACGGCCCCGAATGAGCGCGTCAGCGACATTTACGCCGTTATCGACTACCTCTAGAACTTGGACACTGTTGATTCCGACAAGATTGGCGTTGCCAGAATTTGTGCCAGAGGTGAATACGCCGCTGCAGCCACCAAAGCCGACCATCGGTCGAGGGCGGTGGCTACGGTGAGCATGGTAAACATCGGAGGCTCGGCGCGTTTGGGCTGGTACGGAGATGAGGACCCGTCGAAAAATGTCGAGTCGTTGCGCCAGACTGCGGTGCAGATCACTGCCGAAGTGAAGGGGGCAGAGCGTGCCGCCGCGTCCTATGTTCCTGCTAAACCGGATGACAAGTCTCCATATATTTTGAAGGAAGCTAGTGATTACTATCTCGGTCCCTTGCGCAGAGAATAAGATGCTTTATTTGAGTTTTCCGCGCGTGATGACCTTTGATGCGTTTCATCTTGCGGATGTGTTCCTGAAGCAGCCGTCTCTGCTGATTGCTGGTGAGAAGGCAGGGTCGAGGTGGCATACTAAGAAGCTGGATAAACTTATTGGTGGTACTACTAAGAAGGTGATTGTGCCCAAGGGAACGCATTATGTTGAACCTGCTGTGAAGGTTATTGTGGATTTCATGAGGGTGCTTAGATTTTGATGGGGGTGGTCACTATGTTATGTAGATTAGTCACTGAGCAGAGCTATTGATAATATCCACACACTGTTAGACCAAAACTTTTATATAGAAATTTATCAACTAAGCCGCTAATCCCATGGTCTTATTCTGGTATGTGGCCTTGACGAAATCTCGGAGGTCGGAAAGGTCAGATTGATTTCCTATCTCAGAGGCTCTCAGAGCCCTAAGGTGACTATCTAGAATCAAGAAACCAGGAGCGCTAGGCCTAGATAGGAAGGTGGCCTGATCCGGCAGGCCTTTGTCAACACAAAACAATGACAGAGATAAAGTACATGCCCTAACAACTCTTACTACCCTCCGTTGGCATATCCTTGCATCCACTTCTGCACACCTTAGGGTGCCCAACATCGCCAGGGTTTTTGCAATGAAAGAGGATATCCTTGAGGTCTTCTTTCTCGAACTCGGTACCCTTCAGCACGGTCTTGAGATCATTTTCCGTGAAGCCTGCTGTATGTTAGCATCTTCAGTCCAGCATATCCAAGCAATCCAACTTACCCTTCTTGATTGTAAGCTCACTTGCGCAATAGTCAAAGCTGGGAGTGCATGTTTTATCCGCTACGGCGACTGAGACCAAGGAGAAGAGTGCGACGAGGACGGATGTTGGCTTCATTCTGTTGTTGTGTAAGAGGCGGTGGTTGATGACCGATAGGTGATACGTCAAAAGATGAAGCGACCAAGTTTCTTTGATTAATGTAACTTTTGTGCTATCCATGCTGGTTGGGGCTCCATGTGCTTTATACGAGGATAGGACCGAACATTCCTCGCTAGTCTTGGAATGTTGACATAGGAGTATGCGTTCATGGTATGTAGTCCTCCTTCACTGTGCATCCCTCAGGAATGCTTTACAAAACTTATTGAACTAACTATTTTGAAAGTCTGGTGGAGAATTCGATAGATCAAATCTGGAGTCCAGGTTTGTTTACTAGTGTTGTTTACGCGTGTATGAACTCATTTAACATGTTTATGGCCAGACAATTCTTGCTTTCTGAATCAGGTATACCGATTGAACTCCCTTCAGCTTTGCATCGTCCTCGTGTGACTGGTGTATACTAGTGAATTAGGCTCGAACCTTGGCTTCACGGTAAATTCCTGGCGTTCTGCGCCTCGGTCTCCTTTGCAGAAGGTTTAATTGAGAGTGAACCCAGTATATCTGGTTTTTTATACTAACAATGACAAGAGTAGAGGCAACTCTACTACTAGGACATATTATGCTCAATATACCCAGTATATCAAGGTATTGTGTATTGAATGCATTGGATGATTCCTTTATATGCATCGTGAACCATACCTCTATTAGGTATTATCAGCATATTTTCAGGCTTGTGTATCATAGATTGACTTGTATCATAATAGAGTATGTAGTATATAGTAAAAGATCAAGTATAAGGGATGCCTGCAAGTGCTCGGCATTCTCCAGAACCTCTACCCTCGGTATCTGCAACTGCCTTGAATTGATATTATTTGGTGCCGGGTTGCGGATGCTTCAGACATATCATATTAGCAGAAGTGTCAGATGACACGGACGCACTCAATAGAGCCCTTATGTAAGAAGAGTTTCCCTGAATATTCCCATGAATATTCAAATCAAAATACATCTAGATAATCATTCAAGTTGGGATGTCGGAATAAATACGAATGACCGTTCCATGGCCCAAGCCCCCGGGAAGTCATGCCACACCCCTACTGTAATATCCACCAACCCTACAAGAAGACGAACAGAGTATAATTGTCTCTAAACATCAGGTTATCAATTGTAGACGATATGTTTTGGCAGCCTGGCAACCAGAATACCGCTAGGTTTAAAGCCCTGATTCCTTACGCAAATCGCGAGACGGACGATCGACCACTAGTAAACTACCGCCCCGCATCCCGCACTTGCAGCCACTAACTCTAACCGACTGAACATACGAGCAACAACTCCACATACCACCACAAAGCACCATGAAAGTGATAATCATAGGCGCCGGTCTAGGAGGCCTCACATGTGCCATCGCCTGCCGACGCGAAAACTTAGACGTAGTCGTCTTTGAACGCAGCCCAGAACTCCTGCCAGTAAGATCGAAAAAAACCCGACAAGGTCGTGAATAAGTGGTGAATTCCTGACGAAGCCTTGCCTTGTCTCTAGGTTGGAGCCGGCATACAGATCCCTCCCAATGGAGCGCGGGTTTTGCAGGAGTTAGGCCTGATGGAACGGGTCCTGAAGAAAGGCGCGATTGTCGAGTCGATGGATCTTCGTCGGTACAAAGACGGGAGAACTATAACATCGATGCCGTGCGGGGAGACCGTCGCTCGTGAATATGGGGCTCCGTGGATGTATGTATGCTCTCGTCTTGTGTTGTTTAGTTTGGGGGCGTCTGTCTGACTGTGGTGGTCTCTAGCATTATTCATAGAGCGGATTATCAGCAGATTCTCTTTGACGAGGCGAGGAGTATGGGTGCAGAGATACGCTTTGGGACTACTCTTGAGGATGTAGATTTTGAGGGCACTAGGGTCGTTCTTGAAGGGGGTGAGAGAGTGGCGGGGGATTTTATCATTGGGGCGGATGGTTCGTTCAAGATCAACTTTGGAAGGGTATAACTGTTTGGGATAACTAATTGAACGACAGGACTATGGTCGAAGGTCAGGGACACGATTTTTAGTCGGCCGTCCCCACCGATTGAAACGGGTGATATGGCCTACCGAGCAGTCTTTCCTAGGGAGAAGCTGGAAGCCCTTGATGATCCCGAGATAGACAGTCTCTTGAAAAAGGCTGCTGTCACAGCCTGGCTGGGACCAGAGAAACATGCTGTTTTCTACCCAGTTCGAGGTGGTGAAGAATACAACCTAGTTCTATTGCAGCCAGACAATCTACCTACGGGTGTACACACTAACCAGGGTGACCTGGAAGAAGTACAAATGGGTTTCAAAGACTGGAATCAAATGTAAGAAGATCATTACGTGGAACTCCCCTTTATGAAGGATTTGAACGTTGACACTAGCCATAGGCTCCAAACATTGATCTCCGCCATTCCATCTGTGCTCAAGTGGAAGCTATGCCATCTTCCGGAGCTAGAGACCTGGACTAGGGTTCGTTACGTTTGCCCAATTCAACCTCACTAAGGAGGGTATGCTAAGTCTATCTCAACTCTCTAGGGCTCCGTGACACTGCTGGGAGACGCCTGCCACCCCACGCTCCCGTACCAAGCCCAGGGTGCTGCAATGGCTATAGAAGATGGTTTAGTGTTAGGAATGCTACTGGGGTCCGTTACAAAGCGTATAGCCGATCTCGAAGACCCTAACAACGAGGTCCTCAAGGCTACCATCCGCGATGCTTTTATCGTTTTCGAGGACTTGCGGAAGGCACGCACCACACGCAGCGTCCAAGGAGCTCTTCGAAACCGCGAAGCGTTCCACATGAAAGACGGAATACTGCAATGGTTGCGCGACTGGACATTGAGTTGGTCTGGTATGACAAAGGAGACTGACTGGGTCGGCTTGATGTCCAATCGTCAGTCGCAAACTCTGGCACACGATGTACTCATAGACTGTAAAAGGCGAATAAGCGAAGCATGAACCGAAAGGGGATGATTGAATAATGGTAAAAACTAAGAAAAAATAAATTGTTGTGCATCATCCGTGAATCGAACACGGGCCTCATCGATGGCAACGATGAATTCTACCACTAGACCAATGATGCTAGTTGATGGAATCTTGGCTGAATAAGCCGATAAGTGGAAGGATGTCGTGGGAAGACATCACGTAATTAAACTACTTAACACATATTTTTTTTTATCGCTATATAATAGTATATATGGACAAAAGGCTCAAACAGCATGCGATGCCCACTCTTAAACTCCCAGTCACTCAGATCAGGGTCCCGTTGGTGGAGAAGGTCTCGAATCTCATGCGGCGTTCGACAACGCATGGTCGACACCCAGCCATCGAAAGCAAGAAGGAAAGGTAACAAAGGAATTATATATGTGAAAAATAGATGCAAAGGAGACTTCCGATGCCGGTAGAGGGTATACCAAAAAGGAAAGAGAATCATGACAGGGATATTGAGCATGGAGGTGAAATTGCGCTGCGCAAACTCGAAAATTCTAGGCGCCTAGTATTTAGCCCATGCTAACAATAGTATCTTCTTTCTGCGATGAAAACCTACATGAACGAATCGGCGGACTCCGTCGCCTTACGCAAGATCGTCGACGCAAGGGGGTCATCGAAGTGATGAAAGCACAAGTTAAAAATCCTACACTCCTTTCTATATTTTGGCGCCACCCTTTCGCATTGAGTTGCATCTAGGGGCTCGGAGATGAAAGTGATGTTCTCCTGGCGCTTGCTGACCGCAGCCCATTCTTCTAGGAGAGGGTGAAGGTCCGTGAGAACGAATTGGGCCTCTCGCTTGCCTTCCGCTTGAAGTTTGGCGTTCAAGACGCGCTCAATAGTTTCTGTCGGTCCGCCTGCTCCGGCACAGAGATCAACAAATGTAAATGAAGATGGGTCCTTTATATTCTCGAGAATGAGGTCAGACGCCACTCCTGCAGGCGAGGTCTTGCTGAAGGGCGGTATATGTAGGTTCCAGACTCGAGTAAGATACGATTGGATATAAGCTCTCATCCATTCTGGGCACCATTGCTGATCACCTATCTCAAACAAATGATATCGAGGGGAAAGAATCATGGTACTGAAAACAGGATTGCCTGACCCTTTGTAGTCTTTCGGAGGATTGTTGAAGCTAGCATTGTAGCTTATCGAAGTCATACAAAAGCTTATCAGGCGCAGAGAATCCGGAGTGGAAAAACCAGTCGGCAGTGATAGGTACGTACCAATCTGTCCACTTTCTGGTGGTCAAAGCTCACCGTGGATGCCAAGAACACAGGGTGAACAACTTAAAATATTCCATGCCTCGGTCTTTCCAACACTCAAAGGGAGGATTGCTAATACCTAGCTAGTATCGGGATGCAACGCTCATAAAACACTCCTAAGTGGAGTACGAAGAAAAATCCGATGTCACCTTAACACACCACGATTTACAGACCCCGCAGACGATAGTCTTGGGTGACAGCCGATACATTGCGGGGAATCCTTGATCTGCAAAATTAAGGGTACTAGTGGATAGAACTGGCATCCTAAATCACTTTGCACCGGAGAGATAGCTGGGTATTTTTGTGAGGATTCTGTAGTTGAACGATCGGTGATGCTGTTAGCACAACTGCGTTAAATAGTGCCCTTAGGCTGTAAGCGAGATAGCCCACCTTGAAATCATGAGTTTAGGAAAAGTATCTCTGGGTTAAGGAAGCTTAAAATAGTAATATGAAGGCCTGGATTTCGGAGGAATGTAACTTGTTCGGTAGTATTTATATTACATAGCCAACGTGCTGTTCTGGGGTTTATCGGGGCATATGCTTATGCGCAAATATATAAAGCCACCCAAAACCAGTCATGGACACACTCCACAGGTCAATGACCTTCAAATATAGTAGCCTGTACTGGAAGAGGTCTATACTGCTCCCCAAGATATTTTACATCGGTGTCAGTCAAATGCACTGCCAAAGCCTCCGACACGGACTCAATCCTCTCGATACTATTCAAACCCCCGATCGGATAAGTGCCCTTTTCCAATAACCAGGCTATCGCAAGTGCGCTCATGCTGCGTCCCTTTGACCGCGCAAGCTGGTCAACTCTCGCCACAATCTCCTGGTTGTTCTCCCCTGCGAGCCATTTGACGGTCTTCGTATCCTTTTCCGACCGCTCTGTTTTCACATTCCATAGTCGTGCCAGCAACCCACGAGCAAGAGGACTCTAAGGAATGAAACCAATTCCTTCCACGCGACAAAATGGGTTTATCCCTCGTTCTTCTTCTCGATACAGTAAATTATAAAGACTCTGCATACTCGTGAATGTGGTCCACTTATTTATCTTAGCCGTATATTGTAATCTTGTGAGTTGGTAGCAATACATGCTAGATGCGCCTAAGTAGTGAACTTTACCCATTTGGACGAGGTCGTGGAGCGCACGCATGACCTCCTCAGGCGGAGTATCATCAACCTGATGTAGCTGAACAAGGTCGATATAGTTTGTATTGAGCCTCGCAAGAGATGCTTCCACTGCATCGAATATATGCTTGCGGCTAAGACCCATTTGGTTGACCAGGTCTCCACCGTTGAGAGCAGGATCGGGTCGGGAGTTTGACTCAAGCTCGAGAACTGGGTAGTATGGCTTGGTCATGAGAATGACCATACTCCTTGGAATAATGTACGTGGACAGAGCTTTCCCGACCAAGACTTCGGACATGCCGTTGGAGTACGTGTCAGCTGTATCCCAAGTGTTGATGCCGCAATCGTATACTTTTTTCAGCAAAGTGAGAGCTTCTTTATCAGGGAGGACCCATGGGCTGCCTTCCCATGACGGGTTGCCGAAAGTCATACAACTAAGAATGATCTTGGAGACTTTCAAGCCACTGTTGCCGAGTCGTTTGTATTGCATCCTAGGCCACGGTTCATGCTATGGATTCTGATATTTTGTAGTCCAATTAGGGAGGGCATCTTCATGGCTGACTGGTTGATCGATCTGCGCTGACAAGTGATTGGATTTTGCTAGACGGGGAAGCCGCTCCTGGACCTCTGCTGGAGGAAGAATCTGAGGCAAGTTCGTCATGACTAGAATTTTTAGGTAACGTAAGTAAATAATGATACCTTAAATCCGTGTGTGTAGTAATTTTATCTTTCACTCAGACCTGGCAGGTGAAGGGGAATCCAATATAACTGTCGGAAACAGTCCGAGGGCGTTCTACAACACGTCGGATTTCTCTCCGCTACACATTTTTCAAGAATAGATTATCTAAGATCCTATCTTGAAATCACTAGGCTGTAGCTGCTTTTGAATGGGGGTCAGCGTGTCACTCATCACTCATCATGGCTTCGCCGGATTCACGAATAATTTCGTACGATGAAGTTCGGAAGATGACTGACTTGTGGTCAACCCTCATTTGTGAAAGGGCAAAGTTGATGCTGTACCAGTATTTTTCGTCCCTCCCTGTTATTGGCGCAGAATCCTAATGAGCGCAGGCGCGAGCCATACTGGAATAAGCTAGCTAGCAAGACTTCGCTATTAATTAAAGGGAGACAATCAGTACCAGAGGACACCAGAAGCGTATAGTCTATAATGTATTTTTTCTATCCTCTATGTACCTCTATATAACTCTCTTCCCAACGCGCACTCGATGTTTTCAAGGAGCGGATGTCCATTTAGGACAAGTAGCAGAGAAAGCAAGACTAGAGAGGGAGGTCTTCTACTACTCGGACATTAAATCATAGGAACGAGAAATATGTGCAATAAAATCTGCAGTGAAAAGTAACACGGGAAGCGAGAAGTTTCCCGTCATCGAGAAAGAACAATGACCGTTAGGCGATCTCATTTATCCTGTCCAAGCAGCTACCACCATTACAGCGAAGCATCATAATCGTCCAGAATAGCCTCAGCAATCCTTAGTGCCATGCCGTAGAACACAGTCATCACATGGGAGGAGACTTGAGTGGGGACAATTGATCCATCGACCACTCGAAGTCCCTGGACTCCATAGACGCGCGCCGAGGAATCGACAACACCGCCAAGGTCCTTACGCATCATTGAACATGTTCCAACACCATGGTAGTTAGCGCGAAAATGCTCCTTCACGTATTCTACCCACAGGTCGAGATCGGCGTCATATGGCAGGTTGGTATTTCCTGGCAAAACCTCCCCAGCAAAATACTGCTGCATATTACCAGTGTTTGACAGCTCGCGAGCTAACTTGGAGGAAGCAGCTTGGCCTAGTAGGTCAAGCTCATTCAGGAAGAACTGGGGATCATATGCGAACCGGCGCACGTAAGGATCCTTGTCCAAGATATGGACTGATCCTCTTGTAAATGGGATAAGGTCCCATATGTCGAAGCTGATTTTGCCTGCCGTGTCAAGGAACAGCTCGCTATAGGCGACATCATGATTGACAAGCCAGTCGCGGTAGTTCTCGAATTGAACCATGAGGGCAGTCACGTTATGGAAGCCACCACGGGCAACTACCTCTTCAGCCCAATGCTGGAGCTTGTTGTTGAGTAAGTTATGCGCCTGTGGGGCAAAGTCTCCGAAGGTCTCATTGAAAGTGGAGAAGTATGCAGCCTGTCCCTGACCAGCCCCAGCGGATGTGGCATGTGAGCGAACTGTAGTGGTAGTCTGATCCTGAAGGTTTAACCCGACAGGAAGATCGGCAACCTGCTCAATACCCACAGAGTCCAAGATGGATTTCAATCCAATACCTGAGTATTCGAGGATTGTAGGGGACACAGTAGAGCCGGCAGCTAACAGCACCTCTTGTCTCGCGTAGACATTGAAGTTCACCTTAGCATGTGTACCATATTCCACACCAACAGCCTCCGGCCCCGCAGCAGTCTGATTAAGGAGCACCTTTCCGACAAATTGCCCAGTCAATATATTCAAGTTAGGTCTGTCATGGATGGGAAGAAGCCATTCCCGGGCGGCATCGGCACGGACTTGGTTTTCATGGAGCGAGTTCGGGAACATGGAGACGCCATGCGGGTCACCACAGGAGAAGTCCTTTTGTACTGGGACTCCTCGTTCCGCCACAGTTCCCATCAAAGCTTTCATAATGGGAGAGAATGGCTCACCGGTATCCCGGGGTCCAGCATGGACCGTGCCGTTGAAACCGTGGCATGCAGGATTGAGGTAGTGGCCTGCAGCACGCTGCACCTCATTTGGTACGCGAACTGCTTCGGCCTGCTTTGAGTACACCATTAGACTGTCCCAGTTCCAGCCGTCGTTGCCGAACACTGTTTCCCATGAGTCTATTTGAGCCTTATGAGGGCGAGTCCATGAGCCACCATTGACTAGTGTGGAGCCTCCAAGACCATTGCCTGACCGGATGAGTTCTGTCCGATTGTGAATAGCCAACTGGGCGGTCTCGAAGGCATGGTCGACGGTGGTGCCGAACACCTGCCCGTAGGCATTAAGGTCTTCCACAATTGGTCCGCGGTCTGACTCATAGAAACCACTTTCTATGACAAGAACTGAGATATTTGGATCTTGAGAAAGGCGGTTTGCAATCGTCAATCCTGTCAGACCTCCGCCAGCGATGATGTAGTCCACTGTCTTATCGGCGAACTCCCGAGGATCGGTGAACAGGCTTGACTGGAGGTCACTCGTGTTCCCCGTGGCCTCAAGCAAGGCTGCGGCGATAGGGATGAGCAGGACAGCCAGGGAGAAAGGCTTCATGATGAATAAAACTAACCACCCCACCACAGGAGCAGAAGGAATTTTGGAGCCGGCCGGGGTCTTTAGCGAGCAGGGACTGTGAAGGTTTGAGGATAAAACTCTTTAATTCTTGGAGAGTAGAAGAGTATGAACGGTATGGCTATGATGCCATATTTATACAGAGGAACACTCGACATTCTCCTGGAATATCCAGCTTCGATTGGAAGTCTATCGAATCATGCTTCCTGCTTTGCACACGAGTTAATCACGACCTTTCTCTGCAACTGCGCCTGTAGCAACTGCTTGGTAAGTTTCCACCTCCAGGTGCTTAGTCTCGGGCTCGGCATCAATTATCAGCTCCTAGTGTTACGTATACTGGATACCAGGAGTTGGCATATCTCGTTATTCAGGCCCTCATCAAAACCTGATCCAGTTAACTATGTCAGCGATCATAACGTTACCTGGCTAATCTTCTCACCGAACCGTCTAGCCAGTCCCTATCAGTAAGCAGATACCGTTTCTCTCAGAGTCTGGGCAGGCGATCATCTCGGCGCCAAGCGGGTGCCCAAATTTCGGGATGCCGAGTGTTTTTATTGTGGTCCGAACCTTCGACTTCCCGATACGTGTGCCGGTATAGCTCCACAGCCACTTGAATGCAGTTGACGTTATTCTCATGTCAAATTAAACTTCCTATCGAAGCACATGTGACTGCACACCGGTGTTCTACTCGTGGAGAACCCCTGAGGTACCCCGCAAGGAAATAAACGTGCACCTTGACAGCCAACCACATTGAGTACTATCCTGTGCGAAGCAGTGGATGATTAGTTAGCCCCCAATCAATCGATGTTCGGCCCCTTTTGTCAAGTTTTCCACGACATAATTTTCCCGTTTGATAGCGACGATTGTTCGCTCTGCTGAAAGACATAAATGCTAACACCACAAAACGTGTCTAGGCTCTACGTGATACTCATAGAGTTTATTACTGTACGGTTTCAGGATGACAGGCTTTTGTTGTATCCATTAGTTCGCGAAGTAGGTCGAAGCAATGATTGCAGTGGATAGAGCCCACCTGTCCAATGCCAACTTTCATCACTGCAGATCACGCTATACAGATTGACCCACTTGGGCGGAAATCAATCAATCAAAATTCTATTACCTCTTCGAGCCTGATTACTGAAATATCTAGCTATGCAGGCGCTTCACCATTGAAGCAGAATCTAGGTCCGAACACCACCCCAAGTGTAGTAGAAAATATAGGAAATATAATAAAAAATAACTATTCGATCGTCACCTCAACCAGACTACTCCGTAAATAACATGCTGCCAAGCGGAATATCCACATTTCGGATCCTGCGGTACTTGAACACCAAACATAGCCAATCAAGCAATGACCCCTCCGCTATGCTTGGCTATTATATCATCGCGTGCCCTAGAACCGTCTTGCTAGCGGATCATTGGCGGAATGTACATCGACATTCCGGACATACAGCAAATTATTCCGGCATCCGTGCCGACGAAGGTTAGTCTAAACCAACGTTCCATGTTTACCGGCGAGAACACGGTTTCCCGTAGCTTGGAGCTAGGGGTCATACAAAAGCCACCCGATCAGTTTTGCCATTACAATATACCTAGAACTTCTTTTGTCATATCCATTTGTATTACCTATATGAGAAGGTGTGATAACTGAAAATGAAACTTCTCTGCCTCGCCGCCGCTCTGTTTGGGGGGTCATCCCTTGCCTCGAGACTCTTTGCTGCGTCGTACGCGGGTCTAGTCACCACGCTGGATCTCGATGAGTCTCAAGCGGGCTATCGATTGACACCGATATCGGACACCAATGCCTGCGGTGCCAGTCCTTCCTGGTTGATGCCTGACGCCGACAATGGCTTGCTCTACTGTTTGAACGAGGCTATCGATGGGTCCAATGCCACGTTGACTTCTTTCAAAGTCAACACCAATGGATCCCTGACCGAGATCTATCAATTGGAAACTGTGACCGGTCCGGTTCACTCCCGGTTCTATTCTGCAGGGGGACGCACATTCTTCGTCGTCGCGCACTAGTAAGCTCTCTTCGATTCTGGGACTTATCACTGCTCTACCTAGTCTAACGGTCTTTTACCCTATATAGTTCCGGCTCATCAGTTACCACCTATTCCCTTGAGCCAGCTGCCGGCACTTTTACTCATCTTCAAACATTCACATATAAATTAGATGGTCCTGGTGCTGTGCCAGACCGACAAGAGGCACCACACCCTCACGGTGTTGCTATTGACCCTACGGGCCGGTTTGTTCTCGTTCCAGATCTAGGAGCTGACTACGTCCGGATCTATCATATCAATTCTTCCACCGGCTTGCTCGAGGAGCAGAAGCCCTTGGTGGCATCTCCAGGCTCTGGACCCAGACATGGCGTTTTCTGGACCCCCAAGGGGGCGCATCCGGACTCGACCAAAGGTGTCCGATATTATCTTGCATCGGAGTTGAACAGCCACCTCACTGGATATGAAGTCACGTACACCCGGAATGGAAAACTCTCCTTCCACAAGTTCTACGAGACAACCACATACGGCGGGTCGCAACCCCCGGCTGGCTCTACTGCTGCAGAGATAACTATTTCGGTGGGTCCATTTCCTCCTATGCATGTTTGAAGATGGAAACCTAAACCATTTGCTCATTTCTTGCAACAGCCCGGAAACAACCACATCGTCATCACTAACCGCAATGACAATACCTTTGGATCTAGCAATGATTCCGTTGCTGTGTTTTCCTGCGCGGATGCTAGTGGATCCTTCTTCAAGAAAAATGTCACATTCTCCGGTCTGTACCCAGCTTACGGTTCCATCCCCCGTCAGTTTGAGATATCAGAGGAAGGTGACAAGCTTGCTTTGGCATTGCAGAATAGCCACCGCGTAGCGGTTGCTGGATGGGATGACGAGACGGGATCTGCTGGCCCGCTTCTGGCAGAAACAACCTTGGATGGCCAGATTACTGCTGTCATCTGGGACCTCTGATAGCATCCAGTACATGGATGCTGTGATTGCTGCGTGCGTCGGTTAGAGGGATGTTTTCTCTTGACAAGGTATGATTTTTCTTGTTAAGACAAATATTGGTTTGTTGACGGGTGGCTGTAGCCATGTTTGAGGAGTGTGTAGTCTCACTTCTACTAGATCTGGGGGATATAAATAAATTGCACAGTGGTTCAATAGGAGCATAGAACCATTATATTACTATCAAGTCTCATTGATTGGTTGATACCAGTAGGGTAACATACATTCAAAGAGGGGCTAGACTTATTCGCCTGACCATCCTTAATCCCTTAGACCAGACCAATTGAGCAGCCTCACGATCCCATTCATAGCGCTATCTGACCGGTACCAACTCCACGTGCTTTGTCTCCTCATACAAGGTAATCCGAGGGCGATATGACAATAATGTAATGGGGACCAGGAGAACTATCTAAACAAGGACTACTTGGCTACTCAAGCTACATATCGAATTGCTCAACAAGTCGTCCAGGCCGCGGCCTTTATCACAAAAAAGGTATCATTCGCTCCGGACTCAGTGCCCATCAGTTTCTGGTGGGCAGGCATGGTAATGTCAGGTTTTGCAACTTTGGCGGATCGTCGTTACAGGGTTCGGAGGCCGTTGTTATGGAGTATGTGGCGCAGGATTTTACCAGGGGATGAGGTATCACGAATTACTATCCGGAGCGATTTATTTGCTCTCGGATCCACTATCTACAAGACTTATGTCGGTGAGGAAGAACCTTATGAGAGAAAAGACGAGCAAATCCAACGGCTAATTTCAGAGATAGTGTTTTCAACATTAGATGGAATATTCGATGAACGGTCGAGAAGCGTCATACCAGAAATGCTGGATGTGCGAATGCAAACGTGCTCTGCTCGAACATCCTTGAAGGACCCTATTTCCCCCTTGCTTAAGGCGCATTTTTCTGCAATTATATAAGTGAGAAGAGGACCATATGGAAGTTTCAAATAGAGAGTGCCAAGTACACAGCAACAGTGGAAAATGTCATAGAACGTCAGCGTAGTGACCCATTTCATCCAACAGCTACCCTGGAGTGATACACTCCTAAATCCGACAATCGACCCGGTAGGAACATGGCTTCTGTCGTCTGACGGGGTTCGGCTCGGCGTATTCACGACAAACATTTTCGGAAGCATATTGCGTAAGTCCCCGCCTCTCCCCGCCTCTTAGCCGAGGTGTGCTCTAGTAGAATAAGGTGTAAAGCTTGTTTGATATATGTGAGAGGGAAAACTTGTAGACGTATCAGTTCAAATTGACATTTATGGTGCAACTGCGTCTTCTTGTTGATATCTACCGATTGTTGAACTATATACAGCTAGTCGCCTAGTCTCAGCGACGTTGTACAAGATTTGATAACAAGGGCTTGTGGAGCAATTGAAGCGACCATTTCCGGAATGCCCAAGGCAATGGGACGAACTACGTTCATCTGAGATACTCTGAAAAGGGCTCAACAGTAACACTCTGCAATTAAGGAACCAACTAGAACTGAGCAGGTTGCCAAACAATGGACACTTAATCCCACATCTCAAAAGTTATACTCAGTAGTGGCCAAAATGCCTAATATTTCCCATATCCAATGCAGGCCTGTCCCGGTTGTTAAGGCACCCACAAGCGGTTGTAGACAACCCATCACCCTAGTTCAACGTAAATAGCTCGTGTTAGACGTCAGAACTTTGTCTAGTGCAGCATGTCCAGCAAGGCTATTAAGACATGTTAGTAGGTCCCTTAGTGAGACCGTGGGCAGCGGTATTATCAGTTCTCACCCCGTTCCTTTTAGGGTACTATGGAATAATTATCAACAGTAGACCTTTGCTTAAAAGATGTCTCTTTACGTACCCAGCCCTGTGGACAACGAGGCCTATGGTTGAAGCACGCTCTCCAACAAGCCTCATACCCATCAATGGTATCTCGATAAACAGGCTCAGCGTTTGTTCCGAAGAGGAGAGATGACGATGCCACAAAAATGACAGTGGAGAGCTTCATATCGAACTTTTCATAAAGGGTAGTATAGTAGTCCGAAGTTGGTCCGCTTGTCTGGAATTGATACTGCTCAACTTGACCATAGACTGAACCACGGAGTTTCAAAGCGGGGCGTAGAGGCTATTTATGGGGAGCGATGACACTGCCAGCTGTTCCTTGGTCCTAGTTAAGATAAAAATTTACGTCTAATGAAGGAATGGTGAAACATTGGCAGGTCAGAAGAAAGACATGAAAAGGCTAGGACCTAAGGGACTGTCACTGTTGGTGTAACTCGGAGAGTTAACCGTATGACGGGACCCGCTAGTTGATTGGATCAGTGGACCAAACAACGCTGTCCCGGAAAGAGGGAACCTGGTTGCCAATTGCCTTTGGGGTTATGTGAAGGCAGGCTTACTATAAGGTTTAACTCTACAGCCCCGTATCGCGGGGAATAATCATTTGTCTGACATGAGATTGCAATCGAGTGGCAAATGTCAAGCGCGATCTTCCATGATTGCTGTGAATTTGAACGAGGATAAAAATGTAAAATGCCCGAGATTGAGTTCTTGGATGGACTTTGTCCAATATAGCGCACCCACTGCTGCTCTCATTTGCCTTAACATCCTCTAGGAGAATGCTGACAGGATAATTATGACGCCAGGTGGTCCGCATTTCTTCGCAATGCACTAGCCTACTCGTCCTCGTACGGCATGGGAAACGAACAGGAGTATTGCATTCAACAAGTTGGTAGCTCGATGGAGATTCACCCAGTCCTGGGGTAAAGATAGGATTAGAATGCTGGGCAAAAGCACTGGTCATGGAAAGTTCTTCCTCTGAGACCCGAATTGGACCAGATGATACCGAGGATTTAATGCCCCGTCAAATTCATGTGGTGGTGTCACTAGCCCTCATGGTGGTGATATGAATCCCCAGACAGTAGTCTACTATGTAAAGGAACCGAGCAAGGAACGAACAAGCAAATGTAGTAGTGTATATCTCGCAAAGTTCAATGGCTTGTCTGCTGCTACCTTAGACTTATATAATACCTTCTACCTAAGCTTTTATCCAGAACTCAAACTCGACAGCACGGTCTGAAGAGTGTAGAAGAAATCGACATAGTCGAGTCCAAACCCAATGCTGTATGCTTTGATGGGAATTCCAGTTGACTTGGTAATGTTTTGAGCAGCCTATTTCCACGCTAGTCCGCCGATTCCTAGCAGTAAACAGAAAGCCCCCTTTCCGGCTAGGTCATGGGTCGAAATCATTTTCTGACGCGTCGGGACATCTAACCACGCATGAGGTAGTCGACTGCCGGGGTACGTGCTCACCTGGACGTTGAGGATTGGGCCACCTGCAAGGGCAGCCTATCGTGCTTTTCGTCCTCGACATAAACCGCTTTGGACACATACCATTGATTATAGGCAGCACCCCAGCTTCGGAGCTCATGTCACACCCTGTCCATAGCCTCTCGTAGTTGGACGCGAGAGGCCTCACCCTGTGGTGTATCCGCGGATAGAACCGCGAGTTGCCCCTTCCCCTCTTCCTGTGTGGAAGCCATCATCCCCCCCGATTCGCAAACTTTGAATTGCGCCTTTATTCCACTATTAGACTCGTGGACAAGCATAGCGCCGACGGGCTGGCGCTCCTTGCTATATGAATCTAGTAGACCACGGCCTGCTAGGCCCTTTGCTACGAACGCAGCCTTCCACGCAAGATTGTACGCGTCCTGGACACAGGTATTACTTCCCAGGCCAAACGCAGGCGGGTGGCGATGCGCCACATCACCAAGAAAGAGATTGGCATCGTCCAGTGAGTATTCCTCAGCGACACTATGGCGCACAGACCAGGGATCAATGCGCAGAATCTCGACATAGATAGAGTCGTCACCGAGGGTCTCGCGCACGCAGTCAATAAGCTCTGGGCTTTCAGTGGTCAGCCCTCTGAACTTATCGGTGCCATCCGTACCGAACGCAACCAACACCCATTCCTTCCAAGGCCTAACGACGCGCAAGTGGACCACAAGACCAGGAAAGGTAGTGCGGTCCGGCTTCAGGATCCAGCTGAGGTCAGAATGGCGCTCCTTATTCATAATATGGCTGAGGTCGGCACGAAGCAAAACGTTGCAAGCCTTGGCTGCGGTTGGCTTGCTGATGAAATTGAACTTCAGCGAGTGAGCTACGTGGCTACGAGCCTCATCTGCACCGAAGAAGTAGGGGCTGCGTATCTTGAATGTGGATTTCGAGATGAGATCTTGGACGGTGCCAATATATTCTGCAGCGCGCTCGACCCCCACTAGCTCTATTGAGAAGCGCACGTCGAAATTGTGGTGCGAAGCGTACCGGACTAGTAGCGGCTCCAGTTCTGACTGACCAAGCTGAGCATATTCGCTGGGAGTGAGGCTTCCCACATGCCCCTGCCTCAATCATCCCGATTAGCACGTCTACCCCAGATAGTGCGCTCCACATGGGGTACGATGTATCTAGCTTGCACCGTGAATCCTCGCTCCATCCTAGAACCTTTCCATCCTAGAACCTTTCTATCCTAGAACCTTTCCATACTCCTCTCCTTGCATGCTGCGGGCCCAGCGCATTGATTGTAGGGCAGGACTGCGCACAGCCAGCCTCAGGCCAGCCTCTTCCAGATCGATATCACGGAGACACTCTGACACGTGTAGTTAGCAACTTAAAGTGTCAAACTAACTGATTCTTCGACTGCGGCTTCAGCGACGGCCCCCTGTTGCGGAAACACCGTCTCTACAGGGTTGGAGTCCTCATTACGAAAACGAGGCTCTAGACAGATACGAACAGGCACCGGTAGCGATCCACCGAGAGAACGTGCGACTGGACTGGACGCGACGTCTGCATCCCAAGCCCCATCGACATTGTTCGTCGGCAAAGCGAGGACGAGGGACTGCAAAAGAGGAGCAATGACACCGGGAGTTGAACAATCATGAGCAAGACACTAGCAAATCGATGGCTTGTCCTCCATAATTGTTTGTAAGAACGAATCACAGTACTGTATGGTCATGAACTTCCTGGCGGGTACATTGCATATATTGTTATGTAGAAAGTCCCAGGGAAGGATCTATATAACTTTCTCGTTTTCCAATCAATAGAACTTCGGAACTAGCAGTTTCAATCCAATGATGTCTATTTGCCGCGGTTAATGGATCCATATTCCTATCCACCCTGGGTCCTAACATCGCTAGTTATATGCATGGATACTAAGCCCGCTACTAGACTTTCTTGTTCCCTTTCCAGTTTGTTTAGATCACCAGCGAGGCTTCTGCTCAACTCTTTTCGTCTATACGGACACCGCTCGGTAACCCAAACACTTGGCTATTAGCCTCAAACCCACATGTGTCAACACCTGTCCCCTCTATTAGGCAACCACCGGTGTCAGTATTCCTCATAAGACCTGAGATCCCATAAGACCATTGTTGACCCGCAGCTCCACCGCATGCCTGTAGAGATATGTCTTTACCATCTGTAGTTAGGCAACGCGATTGCTCAGATAATGGGCGAACGGATCCTGATGAGTCCACCTGCCACGTCTGTGATGAATCCCCGTTGCAGGGCTCAAATCGTACTTCTTCTGTAGCACCCGTAAGGCAGTTTCCTGAGGCCGTGTTAAAGATAATACCTGTAGGTATGACAGTCGAGCATTCCTCAGTGAGTGCGACTTTGAAGACCCCAGTCGCATGAGTGTTAAGCTTAACACGAAGGTTGCCCTTGATGGTTAGTTCCGAGCCGTCCCAGAGGTCTTCGGCGACGTATGTGCATTCCCGGGAGAGACCAAGAGTTTCAACTGCGAGACTTGTATCAATTGTTCCATTACCATGATTCAGGACCGTAACCAATCTGGAACCATCTGCAAGACTCCGAGTCAGGACATCAATATCACTATCCCTGCTGGCTAAGGTGGCTTGCTGAGCTAGTGGGTCCTGGTCAACCTGAATTAAGCGACGATTTGTCATAAATGTTAAATCATCCGTTGACAAGTCGGGAATATAGCCACTGATAATCAAGGGTGCAGAAAATGATGCCCAGAGCGCAAATTGTGATCGCTTTTCGTCCATGGACAGTCCTCGGTGGTCAGGAATCAAAAAGTCGGGGTCATTGAAGTATCCCGGTCGCTGATATCGAGCTACAAGTGTGTTATACCTGTAGTTCGTCATGATGCTGTCCCATGCGCTGCCTTGTCCGGCGTAAACGAGGATGTCAACCGAGTGCCGAGCGAGCTCGCCGTACTCCGGGGCCCAGTTCATGACAGTGTACCAGTCGGTGAAGTTCTCGGGGGTAGCGAAGTAAGCCGGAGCTGACTCTGAAAATATAAGCGGTTGCGGCATTTTACTAAGTATCTCATGCCAGCGGCCGTAAAGATATTTGTATTCCTCCTGTAGTGTCCTCCCATGTTTTGGATAGACGTTACAGCCATCTAGTTTCAAGTAGTCGATACCCCAAGATGCGAACGTCTCGGCATCAATCTTCTCGTAGCCCAAAGAGCCAGGATAGCCTCCGCAGGTCAGGTTGCCTGAGTCTTCATAGATTCCGAATTTGAAGCCTTTAGATTTGACATATTGTCCAAGCCATGGAAGGCCCTGAGGAAACTTTGTCGTATTCCATTGAAGGGAGCCATTGTCGGCCCTGTGGTATGTCATCCAACAGTCGTCCAAGTTTATTCTGTCGTACCCGGCTTTCAGCAGGCCGTTTGAAGCCATCGCATCGGCTGTTTCCACCAAAAGTGTCTCATTTAGATCGCACATGAATCGGGCCCAGTTATTGAATCCCATCGGCGGTGTCGGGAGCAGGTTGGGGCTCTCAATTGATGCGAAAACCTGGGCCGGCATTATGCTAGCCACCGTGCTGGCTACGAACGCCCCCTTCGCTATAAACTTCATGACTCAGAGCGCTTGTGATATATACACTGGGAGATGCAGATACAAAATGCTCGGTATTAAACGCGGCATGTGTAGTGGAGGCAGACCGAATCGCTGACACTTCTCGGAACAGACACCCTATATAGCAGCGAATTCATCGCTAACTCATCCGAAAAGCAGCGGGGCTGGCAAACATTCAACATGGTCTCGAACTACTTATCATCAGACTGCAGCGCTTATCTATTGGTCGAATGCGCCGATCCCCGCACGATATCGAGGATCTGCAGCTCCCGATGACACATTTTGTGACCCTTGCCGTCGGCTGCATGCATGGATACGTGTACACAGTGCTACGGTACCATTAACCTGTAAGGAGAGCCCAGGCCTTCAGGGTATTACAGCAACTTTCCTCTAAGATCTCCCTCAAACCTGCCGTCATTGTGTCGTTCTACAAAGGCTTGTTGTCACAATCTTGCCGGCACGTTCCGCGTGCAGGAATATAATTTTCTTTACCACAGTAGTCCTTTCCCATACTCCCTGAGCAGATTACGTTGATGTCCATAATGCTAGCATTGCTTTTGTTTTCTAAATGGTCACTAAAGATGGCCGAATATCGAAATGGATATATACAGCATCACTACCTCAGCCTAGAACTGCAACGGCTAGAGCAAGAGGATTAGTTGCACAACGAAGTTCAGTTATCTTGCTGCGTCTCAATGGCCACATTTGAAGAACAATCGTCTCTAGCATAGAAGAAAATCCACCAAAAGCCCTGCAAAAGAATCCGAGTCAACGGGCTGATCAGCCCGGGCCACATCCTTTGCTGACCATGCAGGATCATTGACATGTTCAAGAATTTCCCTAGTCACAATTCTGTCGAACTCAGCATGACCCTGATATATTAGGACTCTTTCCGGCTGGAACAGCCCTTGAACGTTTCACAGCGCATTTCTCCCAACCGCCACCCAACCGCCGGGAAGTGATCCCTCCGGAACAACAACGGGATATTGATGGATAAATAGAGTCTTTTCGTCGAGCGAGGCGATTTCTATCCTTGTAACGTGGGAACTAATCTAGGGATTCTTGGTCAACATCGATATCGCCAACACCTATCTCCCAGCCCTTCGGGTTCTTCTCCACGTAGACACCGTGGCTCTCTAACAGTGCCAACGCAATTGTATGGTGTCCAAAACACAAGCCGAATAGTTTAATATCGGTATAGTGGGTATACGTGTCTTGAAATCTATCAGTGGCCTAGCAGTTCAGCTTTTGAACAAAAAGTACGGAGGAGGAACATACCCTGAAAGACCATACGCAACTTTCCAATCCAGGGGTCCGTGTCATATGCCGGCCGAGGTGCGCCAGTTACAATTATCGCATTGACGTTCATGAAAGAGGTTCGAACCTCTCCAGCGACGCAGTTATAAATCTCATATGACATAGGAATATCTCGGGTACCAGCCGCTCCTGGTTATAGTCCAACCCGCGCTGAACTAAGCTCATGAACATTTCAGGGAAGGTCCATTCTCTGGAAGGCTGTGGAGACACAGTTCAGAATGGCAATATGCATCTTGGATGAATATGAGAAAGGTCACTTGTAAGAATAGGTCGATCTGGTGTGGTAGTGGGTCATATGCTCTCGCAGGTTTAGGTAGAAATTCTGGACCAAATACGAGAGTCTATATTTAGATGAGGATAATGAGGTACGTACTCTAAACACAGAACGACCTCTTCGATACACCTCGAACTAACAGAAGAACAGATAAGGTTTATTATAAACGAGTCAGCTGCCAATCTGATATATTCCACTTTATCTTCTACAATTGGATGCATTAAGTTCGCTACGAATCATTTTCTTGCAATAGATACGAACGCCGGCTAATTATATCATTAACAATAATTTAAGTTGTAGAAAGTAGGCAGATCAGAAGCTACGGAGCTCGATACGGGTTTACTTGGTACTTGCAAACTACTATGCCCACTGTAATGTAATGAACCACTCTATTCTATACGAGACTCGAGAATATCAACAGCATCGTGTGCATACCATACCAGGAAAAGAATAGAGTACACCGTGCAAAGTGTTGTTATCGATCTCATATAGTACTCTTCACACAACAGCATACGAATTGCGTATATCCCAAGCAACCATTCTCAAATATTACCACTTTAGCGCACCAGTGCAGCCGCAAAAGCGGCATTAGCTGCGCATAAACTTCACCTCTTGGTAAAAACAGGGATCTCTTCTTCTGGATTTTCAAAAACATTCTGCTAGTTACTGTGATACCTGATCACATATACTAGACTTACCCTTCCAGGATTCGAGTACGTCCTCGAGATTGCAGCTTAACCACTTTATTTCCTCCCAATAGTTCCGCTCCGCATCGTAGCCAAACCTTTTCAGAGTTTCTGTAGGGGCAACCCATGCCGTTCCGTCGCTTCCATCTGCTTTCACTGTCGGAGCAGTTTCCCACTGATACCCAAAGTTCAATCCTGCGGACCATCTCTTTGGGTAACATGCATAGAAAAGAACACCCGAGGGGCCTTGACCACGGACGGGTCCTTCACATGCAATTCACTTTGGCTAGTCAACTGGTAATCATCCACGGGGTCGGCCTGGACCATAGCAGACCCTGAGATACCGCCGCCAGCCTTCTGATGCGAAATAGCGGAGATTTTCACTGGCGGTGTAGAAGGGCTCACCCATGGCCGCTGCTACCTGTATGAAGGTCTCCTTGTCTCCTTCGCCTGGGACACCTTGCGAGAATAACATGTAGTATGACGGTTGGATCATCGCCGGAACTCGTCTAGAGTCCGTCGCCGCGTCAGCTACGACTATTGACGCGGATATAACATTAGCTACTTTGATAAAGAACTGGCGTACCGGAAGTTCATTGGCGGGCCTCCCGAGACAGTGCTGCCCATGGGTCTTTATTTAACCACGCATAGTGCCCTTTTGGCCGAGTTTAACCTGCGATGCTCTAATTTCTGTACGGAGTAGGTTGCTTCTGGTCGTTCTACGGGTTTGGGCTCAGTAGAGCAAATCGGTTCATCAAAGACACTCTACTAATAGAAACAGACCTATAAGCTATAGGGCTATTATTATTCGCGATGCAATGTGTCCTAATCGTGGAGAATGGCCGAATCAAGTAGATTAGGGCTCGACAAGCTTATGATCTTAGGCCGCTGCCAAGATGCTCCACAACTTCCCCAACGGGTTTAGTCCACCCGCTCGACCAATGTAGCCTATCTCCATCAACATTCGGGCATTCAAAAAACATTCTGCAGATACCCGGCCAAATACCAGTTACTCCTTCTCTTCCTTGAAGTATTTGCCTATATATGTTAGAGTATATATTTATTGCAGTATATGTATTGAGATCTCAACATTTGACGGTGATTGATTTGAGGCACCCGTTTGGCTTTGCCTTGAAATCGCTCCGTGGCTCCAGGTAGTAAGGATTTCAATTGTTTCCAAACCATATGGTAGTCACAGAAGGAGGGAATAATTGCTTTTCCTGGTTAACCGGAGCAACCTTTGTTGTTAATGAAACTTGACTTCAGGTTTTTTTTTTTTTAAACAATGAATTGAAGGTTGTTTTTTCTCCAGGTTCTCTAAAGTTCCTTGCTAAACCCTTCCAATTATATCTCGCAGAGCGCAGAGATGACATCCAGGAAATTCAGGAAAATTGAAGAATGAGATCGACTATGGTATGTGACCCCAACGATCGACATCGGAGAGACCTTGCCGCAGCTTCCGCTTAGTAACCGCAGTTTGCACCCTTCCCTCCCCAGCATGTACGGCCGGTCTAATGGACGGATGATCCTCCAGATGCCGGTTAGGATGAAGCTGCTGGCTCCGCTTCCCCACATATTACCTATACTATGGGATGCACTTTTTATAGCATTACAAAGAAAGAAGAAGAGGCAATGGAAGTCGCAAAAAGCTACTGTAGTGAGACAGGACTTAGATATTGCGCACCACCCTGTAGAGGTTTAAATAACGACCAAGAGTCAAGTATTTCTGGTTTGTAAGGTATCCCTGCAAACCCTTGAAGCACTAGAGTCTGAAGGAGCCTGCACGAGTACTAGTATGGATGGCCGCCGTGCGTCTTTTTCTCCACATCATCGGAAGAACAATTGCTGCTGTACAGCCGACCGTCTAATGGTCTATTGGCCTGATATATAATGGCCTGTAAACCTGTGAAGGGTTCGATCGCTACTCGAGAGACACAAGAGAGTTGTTTTACTAATAATTGGTGACATTAAACCTGCTGAGTTGGATTCTTTTCTGTTCTTTACTAGAACACACGGAATCTTAACATGTTAAGTACGACCTTGGACTTTGTCCAGACCAACCCCACTAGGACTATCGTCGGTCTCTTTATAGGATGCTTACTTGTCCTGTGGATTGTTCCCTTTATATACAATGTTCTGTTCTCCCCTATGAGGAAGGTTCCCGGACCCTTCTGGGCTAGGATTACGAAGCTTTGGGAGTTTTACGCTGTGCTTAGAGGCCGGTCACACGAGGATTATATCTCGTTGCATAACAAGTACGGTGAGTGATACTATCTCTTGTTGTGTGACACCTTCGGTATATCGATACTAATGAGAGATTCAAGGGCCGGTCGTACGCGTCGGTCCCAACAGGTATAGTGTCATCGACCCGCAAGATGTTAAGAAGATATACGACTTTGGTGGCAACTTTGCAAAATCGAATTTCTATGATGGCTTAGGCGTCCCACCGAACATCTTCACAACAAAAGATAACAATGATCACAAAGATCGACGCAGGAAGGTTGCGTCACTTTACACGATGTCGACTATGGTCAGCTATGAAGACGCAGTCGATAGGATGACAACACTTTTTATGAGGAAGCTGAACCAATTTGCATCCGCGAAGAGGTTGATACCTCTACCTAGTCTCACGCAGTACTATGCATTCGATGTCATTGGGGAGATTACGGTACGTCTTTAGACTTGACTATTTCTGTCCATTCCACCAAGCTTTCTGACAATATGGTTCAGTTTGACCAAAACTTTGGCATGATGGAAACCATGGGGGATACCCAAGGCATTATAAAAGACATCCATGGTATGAATAGCAACCTTGCCCACTTGGGTCTATTGCCGGAGATTATTATACCTTTCCGACTCATGGAAAAGCTTCCCTTTTTTGGTTCTGCTGCCGTTAATTTGACTAAATTTACCTGGGCCCAGTACTGGAAGCATCGCAGTACCAACAGCGGTATTAAGATGAAATCTCAATATGATACGTTCCTGCGCAAGATCCTTGGACTGGAGGCTGCTCATAAACTCGACCGAATCAATGTTTTAGACTCGTGTGGGTCTAATATTGCTGCCGGGTCTGATACTACTGGAATTACTCTGAGTGCGGCATTGTACTATCTCTACCGCAACCCTGATATCTTGGCGAAGCTCCGTGACGAGATTGACACTATGGCGGCTGAAGGCCGTATCTCGGATCCTGTTACATACCAGGAAGCTCAAGCTATGCCATATCTCATTGCTGTCATTAAGGAGACCCTGAGGATGCATCCCGCGGTTGGCACAATTCTGGCAAGAGTCGTGCCAAAAGGAGGCATGACCCTCGCCAGCGGTTGTTATCTCCCTGAAGGAGTATGATCAGACTCTGCTACACACCAAATACTGTTATGTACTAATATAAACACAATCATTAGACACACGTCGGCACAAATGCCTGGCCGTTACATCACAGCAAAGAGGTCTATGGACCGGATGCAGATCTATACCGCCCCGAACGCTGGCTCGAGGACAGCCCGCAACCTGATTATAGAGAATCAATGATGTTCGCGGTAAGTTGATGGCTGATGCTGCTTTTTTGTTGTCTTTTACCATATCAGAATTTGTGATCGCTGACATCTTTGCTTCACCCGACCATAGTTCGGCGGTGGATCTCGAACCTGCATTGGCCGCAATATTAGCCTCCTGGAGTTGACAAAGACCATACCTCAAATCATCCGAAAATTTGATTTGAAGTTTGAAAATAAGGAAAAGCCATGGGATATGTACTGCGCATGGTTCGTGTACCCTAAGTACAAATGTTGGGTAGAACAACGGAATCCGGCCAAGGTTGAGGCTTAGAGATATCAATTTGAGCTAAGGTCGCGAGGAGAGTTTAGGCTTCAGAAGACCATTTCATTTATGACCCACTGTCACTCGTTTGGTGTTCCCTTATATAACTACTTTCCTGCCCTTTTTCTTTTCACATTATAGCAAGGCATTCTGAATTAGTACTCCGTTTCGCTCTCCACAAAAACACAAGACATAAACCGTAATATGAATGAACAGAGAAAGGAAGAAAGGGAGAAAGAAAGAAAAACGAAGTAGAAAATGAAGTAAGGAAAAAGGAAAAAAAATTTCCGTATAATAGGCAATACCCTAGCACGTTTTCTTTTCAATTCCTTGAAGAATAGCCCTAGCTTGTCGTTGTTCAACCCCACCAAATGTTGTTCACCTGAACCATCCAAAGAACAGCAAGTGCAGGCCTATTCGATTCCATGCAACAATAAAGAATCACCATATATTCTGATAGTGTTAATTATTGAGACGCACATTCGATCAGTACAAAATTTATGTGCCTAGCCCGTATCAGCCGCCTGAACAAAGCGCAAAGTGGGGTATACAGCCGAAACTATGCCCAGTGCTATGGCCCGAGAGAGGATTTCCAACTTCGCGGTACATATTGCCGGAACATTCAGGTTCGACGTCTCCGATTATCAGGTCATGGGCCTCCAAGTTCTTATCGTAGTCGGCCCTGCTTTCTCATTCCAGTATGCGATCGCCATCGCGAGTGTCATCAGTATGGATCTGCATGAACGTGTCGACAGCGCTGCGGTGTTCAACATAGTCCAGATTGGTGGTACGCCTTCTTTCCAGGCGATCGGGGGCACGATATTCAAGAATGTTGGGCGGTATGGCGTCACGGCTGAAAAGCTTATTGCCCAACTGTCGCTACTGGTGTGGGAAGCGAGGGATCCGGATATTACCCCTGATCGAGCTGCGACGTATGTGACTACTGTCATTGTGCGAGAATCCTATTTGGTGGCAGTGGGCGGTGCTATTTGCCTTGGCTGCGGGCCTGCGGCTTGCTGATGAAGTGGGAGAGAATGGACTAGGTTAGGGACAGAGGCTAGGATAACAGGGACAAAGTCTCCTCTTAAGCCGGTTTATCTGACCTACTAGAAATTTCACAGGGGTAGGGTGTCTGTTTGTCCTCAATTGCGTGAAGTCCATGACAGCTGGCTTGGTTTCACTCTGCCTTGTGTTTTAGCGTGCATGGACCCCTTGTGACTATGTTGATCTTGAGCTATTCTATGCGAAATGAAACCTATATAAACATGAGGCGTATATGAAGTATTCGTGGCACTTCCATTATATATTGGTCGGGAGCAAGCGTTTCATTTCATCTATTATAATAGTAGAGCCCTTGCACTCCGTATGCATCGGGTTCTGCGAATTTGTCTGACATTATGAGGCTAAGATCTTGCCTGGAATGAGTGTACCAGAGATCGCCCAATGAAACCTCTATCACCACCTTCTGAAAGCAAAATACTCCGATGACGGTGTGAATATTCCTATCAATTATATTCTCGCTGTACATTGCGTGGTCAGTCTCCGGCGTTTACGGACTTAAGCCACATGCGCATCTAACCGGAGTTAGCATAAGACGAATCTGGTATATAATTTAATATATCTCTCTTCCATCATCAATCATTGGGAAGGTATGTCAACCATACTAATATTTTCATTATGTCTACCCATAAAGCCATTCTCCTCCATTCTCGAGAGGAGCCCCATAAGCTTGAGACCGTGCCTCGCCCAGTCGCTCAAACCGGCGAGGCAGTAGTTCGCATTCTGGCGGCTGACATTGTACCATACATGTCTCAAGTGCTGGATGGTACACGACCATACCCTCTATCGCTCCCGATGGCCCCTAGCAATACTGCCATCGGGAGAATCCATGAAGTCGGCCCGGACGCAGTTGAGCTGACCCCGGGCCAGCTAGTCTACTGTGATATCACCATCCGTGCGCGAGACAACCCATCCGTATCCATTCTCTTCGGAATCCATAGCGGCGGATATCCGGCCGCATAAAAACTCATGGATGGGCTGTGGCGAAATGCAACGTATGCGGAGTTCACCCGCTTCCCCTTTTAGAACCTATTTCCGCTGAACGAACAATTGCTCGTCAGCGAGATGGAATACCCTCTCTCCGACCTTTGCCTGATGCCTGTCTGCTTGGTTCCCTTCGGTGGTCTTTCGGAGGTCGACGTGAAGCTAGGCGAGACCGTTATTGTCGCTTCTGCAACCGGGAGGTATGGCGGAGCTGCCGTGGCGGTGGTTTTAGCGATGGGGGCCACTGTAGTGGCAGCTGGTCGTAATCAACATGCACTTGATTCTTTGGCAGCTATGTATGCATCTACCAGGCCGCTGCGTACCATTAGATTAACGGAAGACGTGTCGCAGAACACTGCGAACTTCAAGAAAGCAGTGCGTAATCCGCAGGGCGCAGATGTATACATTGATTTCTCGCCGCCAGAAGCAGCGAACGGCTTGCTCTTGACATCTGCGATAGTGGCTTTGCGTCCTTTTGGGAGATGCGTCATTATGGGTGGGTCATTGGGGAATATCGATGTACCTTACTTGGAAGTTATGTTTAAAAGCCTTCGACTACAGGGTCGATTCATGTATGACCGTCAGCATACCTTGCGGTTGATCAGTATGGTGGAGTCAGGATTACTTCGGTTGGGGGCAGCTATTGGAATAAATCAAGTGGAAGAGTTCGGACTAGAGTCGATTGATGAGGCCCTTCAAGCTGCCGGTCGACTCACTGGATGGGGAAGTCATGTCGTGTTGAAGCCGTGAGAGGGCAGGGCGAGGGCTGCTCTCATACAGTATATGAGTTACAAAAGTATCTTTCTTGTAAAGCTAGTTGAATGTATGCTAATTCATTTCTACTATTCTAATAAACATGTCTATATCAACATTATTGCCAAGACTCCACAGATCGCGTTCCCACTTGAAAACCTTAACATACTGATCGGTCTCTCTAAAACGAGAAAATCGCATTCGATGCAGCTAATACGTCCTGGCGATTATCTTCATTCCTTTGTCCATCCAAGTCTATATCTTTCAAACAAGGCGCAGCAAAGAGCTCCCCAGACCACGCTCCCTTAACCGTGCCGACTGCGACAACCACCCATAATAAAATCACTGCGACATAAACACCTATGAAGACAGTATCAGCATCATCCACAATGCTTCCCCAGGGGCCTGTTTTACCTACCGTCCCAAGGACATTGAAGAAGGCCGACTATAACATCAATCCGATCTGAATCGTACTAGCCGCGAAAACACGAAGGGGGAAGGTAAACCCCCACCAACCCATATTGAAGGAGAATGGCCAGTTTTGTATAATGGCAGCGTATGCCAAGACAAGCCATACAAGGCCAAAGCTCCACATGAAAAACCCGACAAAAGCCCCGAAATTATAGGCGAAATGGCCGGCCATGGGGTCGAGGAAATCTGGCGCTGGGAACACCTTTAAGTGCCACCTGGCCGAGGTACATGATACTTTATCATGAAAAAAAGAATACTTTAGTTGGTGTAAGAGGACTCTGGGGAATGTTCTCACATACGTGTAGCCGCCGAATCCGAGTGGACCGACGGGAAGCAAGCAACTGACGATGATCTCGCGAGGGGGTAACTTGTGGACGATGAGACGATGGTAGTAAATTGCGATGAAGAGGATGGCAAGATGCGTAGACATTCCCCAGAGGGCGTAACATGCGAGGACTGTTCCAGCTGCACGGTTTTTGTGAGGACTTCGGCTACTTCTGAGCCAGTACCAGACGCGATGATTGTGGAGGCGATGGGAATGAGTTGGACGGCTGACCATGTAGAGTATTATTCTATCAAAACTCATACTAAGTAAGAGTACTAACAAGCCATGCCAGTAAGTAGCGGGAACAAGACACTTATCAAAGAATACTTTTTTGGGCGAAAGGCGCTGCCTTGTAGTCACTGGACCGGCTTCAAAGAGGGTACCATTAAGCTCACTACATTCGCAGATCTTGCAGAGCTTGAGCTGCGCCCCGTTTGCCGCTACGTAGTGCCCCTTCCATGTACCCCCGCCACTCATCAGTAAACTCAGTCCCGACGAAATACAGTCCATCGCACTTCTCCATGGCCAGCTGGCCGTCGCCGTACCCACCGATCACACCAGGTGGGGTGACAGGGAATGGGCAACCCCATCCAGCCCACCTATCCTGCGGCCACTCCGAGGTCATTGACCCTATAAACTCAAACCGCACAACGTCATATCCAACGCCAAACAGGGAACCAAGTTGGTACAATACAGCGTCACGGCGGTCGCTGGAATTCAAAGCGAGCCATCTCCGTCCCTGTTCGGAGCAGAGAAAGCACGTCAACGCATAGTTCTCATCCGCATCGACGGAGGTGTCGCGACAGTGATTCACGGGGCCACGGAAGCTCTGCGCAAGCCCACACGCGCCTTGTGATCGCCAAAATGGTGCCTTGAATAAGCAGATAAATTTTACGAAGCATCCATAGCGGGTGGATGTAGTATAGATCTGTCGCTGATGCGGAAGCGGGGGGTCGAATTGTATATCTTTGTATGCTGGGCTCGGGATGCTAATAATGACTTTACGTGTCTTAACCGTAAATCCAATCGTGCTGGTGACAGAATATAGTTGTGGCATGGTTTGGGTAACTGAGGCGATAGGGCAGCTGAGTTTGATACAGCTGGATGGAAGTAGTTTCGCAATTCCATTTGAGATCGATTGCGTGCCTTCGCGGATTCGCAGGTGCTGGCCTCCATCTTTACCATCATATCGCAAGTTAATAATCCCCAAACCCCCACGCGCTACCTCTAAGAAGGCAAGGGCGGATATTTCGCCGGGATCCTGGCCTGAAGTCCCACGGCACCATAGTGTAGCAGTCTGAATAGCGCGAGTACCGGCACCAGCGTCTCTCAACCATTGTTCAAACGTGAGACTGTCGAGTGCGGCACGATGTGGCTCCATGAAAGTCTTCGGGTTCAAGCACGTTGCCTCAACGAAGTCGCGAATGTCGACAATGTTGTATATTTCTGCTTTCTGGAACTGATAATCCGTTAGCTTATTATCGCCCTATATCTCGCAAAGTTACTACATACCCGGGGCATTTCGCCGAAAGGGAACAGATGGCAAGTCCCATCCGCATCTTCGCAAGCGACGGACCCATTGATGTTCTGTACCACCGGCGTAAGGCCAAATCTTTGGCAATAATCCCAAACATGGAACTGATTCGTGTCGTTTACCCACGCTGCGCCAATTTCTTGCATGCCTTTGCCATCCAGGCGCTGTACAGACCTGGTCTTCCCTCCAACCCGGTCGCGGGCTTCAAGTATAATGACTGAGTGGCCGGCATTGTGGATGTCTAGGGCTGCTTGGAGGCCACTGAGACCAGCACCTATGACTGCGACATCGATCACATTTGCCATTGTTGTAGGGGTCGATTTTCCTAGGTTAGCAGTTTGTGGACGTTTTCGACGGCTGTTATGCCAGCTATTGACTGTTCTGCGTTTGCTCGCCCAAGTTTAACCTGGGTAGAGTCAGAATTATCCAAAAATTGACATCCCTAGTCCCACCCAGGCCCGTTTCTGATTTGTTGCCTGAAGTTATCGTCTTAGTGTGAACCATAATATCATCCCCGCACTTTTCCCCTCTCTCGGATAGAGTTTCCTTTTGTGCTTTAGGCAAAGCAGTGATTTAATTCTGATCAAATTGCCTGGGCTCGAAATTCATTGAGTCCAGTGCAAGGGTTCAGTAGGGTAGATTGAAAATGTTCAAAGATCAGACACGGATAACAGTGTTTGTAATTTCACGCAAATCCCAAGACCCTCTCCCACCCGATCCAGAACACTGCATCAATGCGTAAAAGAGCAAACCGGATCATATCAAGACTTTTGGCGTGCAACCTAAAGATCGTTCGCCCGCGATCAAGAGACTCCCTGCGTTGCTTATATTCCTCGAGTGAGGTCATATGTGCTCCTTTGTCTTGCTCAAAAACAGTAACTGCGAGTAGAAAAAGGAGATTCATAATGCAAGCAAAGGATGTTTTCGACCCTGCTCAAGTCAGTAGACGGCTCTTTTGGCTGGTGCTCTCTAGGATATATGGAACATACAAGGCGCCCAGAACGCTTGGTAGTGCTCTGGCCTTAACGACGAGACAAGGTTCAAGGCCGCATCCGCTTCGGCCGAAGCTATCTTTCGGATCTGGGTTCTAGCAGCAAACCACTCATTACCACGCTCTGATTCGGTGACAAGATGATGCGGATTGTTGAAGGGGCGAAGCAACGCGCGGAGAATAAGGATCTTCACCGATTGATAGGCAAGATGCAAAGATGCTGAACCATCTGCAGTTGGGCTACCTTCGAGCTTCTGTTCCATAGCGAGTGAGGAAGGAAGGTTCGCATGCCACGCTGTAAGAATTTCCATAAATGGGTAGGCCCTGGACATTGTCAGGCGGAAGTCTTTTGAAATGGCAGACACTGCACGTAATGCGCTAAACATTTGTAAGGCTGGATTCTTGAAATCGTTTCCCTCGTTCATGGGGCGCGGGGCTTACTAAAGTCCTGTCAGGACGTCGTCTAGAATGGTAGTAAGTTTTGAAAATTCAATAACGTAGGAAGAGGCACTATCGGTGAGGTCTCCATACTCGATATCGCTTAGATTTAATTCTGTTACCATCCAATCGTTCCTTGAAATATGGGTTGGTCTTCCAAAGCTGGATGCAAGCCATTTATCAACTGCAAACACCGCCCAGGATAGGCGCCGACGAGTGTTTATCTCCTCTGTTGGTAGGTTCCACGAGGTAGGATCAAGATGCAGACCGAGAGTCTGAGCCATTGACACTGTTATGCCTAGTAGCGTCCATTTCATTGTACTTTCAAGTAACAAAGGATTCGTAGGTGGATATAATAGTAGAATGAGAGCCGCTTGTAGTGACTGGATCGTAGGCGCCAAGAGTGCATCGTTGAGATCCCTCCATGCGATCTCAAATAAGCTCTTCCGTGATGGGGGACTGTACACGAGTTCGATACACAAATAATCATCAAACGTTGTGAAAGGTTGAGTGATCAGGTATATCGCCGCCAGAAGATGCGTTGGCGCTGATAGTGCGTTGGGGCATCCATTATTGGACAGGATGGGGAATTGTGGGTTGACAAAGCGTAAGAACCTTGCATATTGGTTAATTACATGAGACAATTGCTTCAATCCAACTCACTCACAATTGAATTAATCGTTCACCGATATCCGGGCCGACCATATGCGACAGTTTTAACGATCCTTCCGTTGGCGCGTTGCGCAAGTCAGGTTTTGACAGTAAAAACTGTACTGGTACCCCCGTGTCCTGTACTGTCCGTATGGCAAGCTTTGAGAATGCAAACTCCGACTTTGCGTCAAAGCGGTAGTGACGTAACACGTAGGGATCCATATCGCCCGTCAGGCCGCACAACTGCAAATTCATCGATGCATGATTATCAAGAGATACTTGGCCCGGGACAGGATGCGACTCGGGATGTGGCAGCCCTTGTCCTTCATAAATGCTAAGCATGAGCTCTTCCATGATGGCATGATCTCTTCCCCCTTCGGGGACAGGCGGTTGTGGGTCTTCATAGCCGCGGTGTAGGTCGAAACAAAACATTGTATCATCAATACTGGGTGATGCCCCATTCGGACTGTCTCCTGTCATCTGCGTTACACTCAGATCTTGCGGTTGCACCACGCTCTCCATATGCAGTGATTCATGGATTAGTCCATTGTTGTCAGCATTGGTAGTGTTCAAGTTAGGTGATGAAGAGGGCTCATGGTGCAGCGTCCGTCGTTTCTTTCGGACCACACGGTTGGTGAACTCGCAAGGCTGTGCATTTACCCTGCATAAACGGCATGGCGGAGTGCTGTCGATCTGACAGGCCGATTTTCGGAACCGACAAAGATCGCATGCCCGTTGAGCTTTGCTCATGTATTTACATGGCCCAGTCCACGTATACTGGTCTGGCCTAGTTGGTATGTCATTATCCATATATCTGCACTACCCTGTGGCGGGTAATATTAGGGGTCGGTTTAGGAGAGGAGGTAAGCAGATCAATTGCGAAAACACTATGGGGCACGTGTGGAGAGAGCCACGTGGGTTGCCGAATAGGGATTTGTTGGCGTGAGTGAGTGATTGATTGGGTAAATCTAGGTACCCCTATCTGTCGGAGCATGCTGCCCTCCGGTACCGCCTGCCCTACTGGTCGACCTCGCTTAGTCATTATATCCTATGTAGCGGAGCCTTCCGGGCACCCCTGAATGGATAAGCATCTTGGTTTCCACACTATCTGATGGTCACGTGACTACTGATTATGGTTAATCTGCTTTGGTGGAGATCTTCGGATGGAGCACTTCAGCAGATTTATCTAGATCACGTGCCTTGTTTGGGAGTTTTGTCTAACCTTGGACAAGACCAATTTCCCTTATGGCTCTGCAAAAAAATCGCCGTGTGTATTATTCAAGAACCTATGGCTTAACATATAAATATATTTTTACCTGATTTTTGAATACTACAGGAGGCATCAACATCACATCTAGTCCTAACCCGCTGTCCGCTTACATTAAATATATCTGCATTTGCTTTTACTTCACAATTTACTCTTATTGCCAAGCGTCTTCAAGATATCCCCAGCCAAGTCTACCGCATCATGGGCCATTCCCATTCCGGCCTGAAATCCGGTCCCCCCTGCTCCATAGTTGTGTACTATAGCCTTTCCTTGCGACGCTATTTCCAGTTCCACTCGCGCTCCGCCTTTCCGTGATGGCCGTAATCCTACCGCAACACGAAGAATCTCTGTTTCTCCGTTGTTCAAAGTCGGTAGTAGGCCTGCAGTGCGCCTCAAGATTGATTCAGTCTCCTCTGGCCTGGTTTGGCTAGTATAGTCACCTGGTTGTAAGTACCCGCCCAGAATCACGGTACCCTCCGAATCTGGCCTGGGAATGATATATGTTTCATAATCCATTCCATGGCGCATCATATTGACATTCACTGCTGGTGCCTTAGCAAGCACAATCTGGCCGCGCGTGGGGTAGCATTTTGAATCAGCCACTCCCGGTAAAACTGACGCTGCGTTCCCGATACAATTAAAAACAATTCGCGTGTTCTGGAGGAAAGAATCCTGTATTTTCGCAACTTTCCGGGGAATGAACTGCACATTGCCATACCGTGATTCAGATAATAGGGACATCAAGTGTTTGCAATGTGCGGGCGCATTGACCGTAACAGTTGTAAATTTGATGCCAAACGCTACTCCCCTCGGCAGCTCAAATGAAGGGATTAGGACAAGCTGCAGATACAGCGACACAAAGTTAGCATACTTGGCTAATGAGTGCTTTGCGAATTGGAGGGGAAAAAAAAAAAAAAAAAAAAAGAAAGAAAAGGAGAAAGAAAAGAAAAGAAAAAGACTTGGGAAGCCCTACGTCTCGCAGATATTCCTTCATACTGTTCACCTTATCCGGCGATGGAGCCAGATCCCAGTACTCCGTGGATTGGGTCTTGGAAAGATATTTTGCTTCTTCCGTCCCTGCATCGATTAAGCTCATCATGGTCTTGTAGCCCAACTGGTCCCAGCGCAGTGCATTTGCATCACTGCCCGATATTCCTGAGAAATTTGCGCCCGCCCTAGTGTTTAAGCTAAATGTTAGAAACCATGACACTCGCTCCGCGTTAGAACTGGACCTGCACACCATGGTGAAGTGTACTGTATCGATTCATCTCCTGGGAGATGCTCTGCGATTACTGTAACATGCTGTCCGTATCCACGCCTGGACAGCTCCAAAGCGACATTCAAGCCGATGATGCCAGCTCTATTTATGTGAGCAATGGAACTTAGCAATTGTCTGCGAAATCTCACCCAAGCACCACAATGTCGTCACGCGCCATATTGAACTGATTTTTGAAGAATGCTTGTGTCAGTAACAATCTGTGTAATTCCTTGGTCTATATAAATTCATGACAAAAACGAAGTATACCTTCATACTACCTCTTGTAGCTTGGGGGTTATGATGCAAGAAGGTGGCCCGTCGTGCTCCGATTGGCGGCATTCTTGTGGTCCGTTAATGTGGATACATACGACCCTATCAGCAACATCAGCAACACATTTGATAGGAATAGATAGCCGATAAGATGCCAATCTGCGGTCCCAATCAAGGGTGAGAGTGAGTA
>ML732261.1:0-115992 GCA_009176345.1 Aspergillus leporis | reverse complement strand
GTGGCCCCAGGCCACTGCCTAGACACATGTGTCTGTCATAGCCAACGGCTCGATACGGACGTTAAACTTGATTAATAATAATAATAATAATAATACTGTCGAGTACGAGATATCACGGCCTCCTAACGTCGACCAACGCTCTTTTCGGTCCCGGGCATATTCGGAGACAGGTGTGAGACTATATATGAGAAAGCGTGGTAGAAAATGTATTGGTAGTATTGATACAAGACTAATCGCTGGTTTTGGGTAACCAGCTCCTATTCTGAGCCTATATAACCTCTTCGTGGGTCACATGCCCGTTACCAAAATACAAATACTCGTGCCTGAGGAACCAATATAAAGATGAGCCCTAACACATCTATATGGTCTAAGGCACGCAATACTGTTTTGATATTATTCTCTTGACATCATCCCCTTCCTTCTGAATGGCCGCGGCCCTGCGGTCAGGTCGGCAAGTATATATACTGAGTGTTTTGCCAAGGATTCGGTGATGAATGATTTGAAAGAATGGGTGTATAGATAAGGACCAGTAAAAAACCTTATATATCCAGGAAAAACCCTGTGGAAAAATAAGACAATGGGAAAAAGGTACCCTTCTCTATATTGGTGTGCTGTTTTGTTGCTTTGGATTGGTGTAATTGGGTTGTATAGTTTCATTCCGTCCCCGCTTCTAAAATGGCTGCGCGGAGGCGTCTCAGAGATTTCGGAGTCGCGCGCCACGAGGGCCGCAGAACGGAACATCAGGCATCGGCCGACACAGGCATTGACAAGGCTCCAAGTTCTTCAGGAAAGTAAAAGTTTACTGTAAATAGACATATAGATAGATAACTGTAGTTAGATCCTGCATATCGCCGTAGGCGAGGGGCCAGCGTATGAATACACACACACTCCTGTAGGTATTCGGAGCAGTAGTCTAGAGGGGCGACCCTGTACTATCTGAAGGGGTCTCTTTCTCAGACCATATCTGGCGGACAGCAAAAATATTGGAGAATTGATATCAATTGCTCGCAGTTTTCTGAAAGAGTGGTTGTGGTGTGCCGAGCGGAAGCTAGAAACGGCCCGATGGCGATCCCGCCAGCGGTTGATCCCGAAAACACCCCAAGGACACCGGAAAATTCTGCGAGGGATAATGACGAGACGACTGGCACCAGCCCCTAGGGGCAGGACAAGGAGAACACAGAAACAAGCTGCAACTATCCCACCCCTGGACTTCAATGTGTCAGATGACACTAGCAACCGGATCACTAACCAGATGGTCTGGGCGCTGATCAGTAACCTGAAGAAAACCATCGCTCACCAAAACCTCATTGGAATCTGCCAGAACAGAGATCCGAGAAATCAAAGCCGGGCAACAAGCCCTACAGGAAGCGAATGCAAAAGTCTAGGAAGAAATATAGGCCCTACGAACCTAGGTCGAAACACAGACGCTGTTAACTCCAAAATCATGGGCCGCAGTCACAGCGACAGCAGCAGTCAACACACCAGAACAACTCCCAAACACCCAAACACGATAATCCCACGACCCCGGAAAGAGCCCAACTGTGTGCGAATCAGCACCGCGCCTACTCCAGACGCAAACATCGACAATGTCCGGTTTACAAGATTCCTACCTACTGAAGCGGCAAGCACACACATCAGATCAGATCCGCCCTCCTGAACGCAGAGCCTACCAAGGGAGTACAATTCGCAGGCATCGGGTCAACAAAAACAGGAAATGTCATACGATTCCGAGATGCCCGAACTGCTGAGATGGCTTGGAGTCATACCGAGTGGCTGGAGGAGCTGGGAAACGACACGAATGTAGTAAAACCTCGGTTTGGCATTGTTGTCCACCGAGACCCTACAGGGGACTTTGACCTGGAAGAAAATAAGAAACAAGGAATAGAGAAAATAATGATGGAAAACAACCTTGGCGAGAAGGAATTCCAGATTGAAGATATTGCATGACTAAAGAAGAAAGATATAATCTTAAGCAAGTCTGTCTCAAATGGGGAACTAGCTGGACACACCAGAGGCAGCAGAATGGATCATTAATAATAGACTACTAGCAGGACAAAGATTTATAGGAAGTGTTGAGCCCTTCCAGGTTGAACAGAAATGGTGTCGTCGCTGCCAACAGTTCGGTTACCTAGTCTGGTCATGCAAAGAACAGGTAAAATACGGATATTACGCGGGACAGCATAATCAGTGCCACTATTTCCCAGGAATAAAACCTAGATGCTTGCGCTGCATTGAGGAACATCCAACAGGAGACAGGACGTGCCAGGCACCTCTAAACCCCAGGTTATCCTAATGACGTCGAACCTTCGTATCCTACAGTTGAATATCATGAAATCCAGGGCGGGAATGGAGGCCCCTTATCACCGACCATCAAAGCCAGCGTCTAGACGCGCTCCTGATTCAGGAACCACCAAAGACAGCATACCACATCCATGTCAACCACAGCGCATGGCGACTCTACCGACCTATATATACCGATGAATCAGCTCGATGCCGCAGTCTTCTCTATATAAGCCGGAGGCTCTCGACATCATCACACCGTCAAATCCACTGCAACTACCCGGATGTCGTGGCCGTCAAAATCTAGACTTCAGAGCTACAATATCTAGTGTTCTCAATCTATATCCCACCGATTGCGCTGCATTAGGCGTTCGAGGCTACCAGCGCGCAAAAGATCCTAGAAAAAATACAAACGACCATTCAACAACAAACTGAAGGAAACAACCGAATGACAAAGCTTATCCTAGCCGGAGACTCCAATCGCCACCACCCAGCATGGAGCCATCGCCCGGTACACCACCGTTCTACACAACCCGCGGAAGAGTTGATCAACTTCTTTCAAACCCACGAGCTGCAATGGTATCTGGCCCCCGGCAAGCCCACGTTCTGGTCTCTCATCGAACCTGATCCAAAAAACAACCACTGCTCTTGACTAGCATGTCCCAGTCCAGACGCTATCCCCGTACTCCAAACGATAGTTCACCGCAGATCTTAAAGCCCAGCAGACTGGAGTCAACCAAATCCGCCGGAGATGGCAGGATGGATGTGCTACCCTTGGTTCTAACCACCAAATAACGATGGCCCTTTTTGAAGAAATGCGACAAAAAAGCTGACAATGGACAAGGGCTATTGAAAAGCAAAGGCAGGTCACTAGAGAAAATCCCTTGACAAAGCAGGTGAAGGCCATCAGCGGAAGGCAGCCACCTATGCGCCCCCGGGATGCCTACATGAGCATCCCGACACTCAAATGTGGGAATTGAGGAGGTGACAACCAAGAAAAGGCGGAGGCATTTCTAAAAGCCTTTATCCCGAAGATGACAGACCCGAGGAAGAAGAAATAGAGCTTCCCGCAGAGGAACTGCCGTGGGAACCGATTACAGAACTGGATGTTTACCGATCGCTCAGGGTAGCTAAAGGAACTATAGCCCCCGGGGTAGACGGAATCCCAACGCTCGTATGGAAACATCTATAGGCATACCTGAAGAAAATTATTACAACTATCTTCACGAAATCGGTGGAACTGGGCTATTACCCCAGTCAATGGAAACAGGCCCGGATCGTGGTGCTGCGGAAATCCGGGAAACTGGACTACTCAGTGCCTGGAGCATACCGACCTATCTCGCTACTGAATACGCTGGGAAAGATATTAGAAACTATCATGGCCCGAAGATTGTCTTTCTGGGCTGAGAAATATGAACTACTCCCAGACACACAGCTTGGGGGCAGTGTAAAGCGTCAGCAGAACCACACAGCATAGTTACTAGGAAAGATGCTCAATTCATGTGACTTGACGTACACTAATAATTATTCTTTGTGTTTTAGTCTTTGCGAATTGGAACACCCGTTATATTGAGGCTTATCGTGGTCTAGACTCAGAAAAACGGTTCACCGGCGACTCTGCATATGAACGTGAATTTGGTATAGCTGCAATAGGGCTGGGTAACAACAGAGAATAGCAAGGTAAGCTTTTAGTTAGAGTTAATCAGAGCTTGCTTATACTTTTGTGGCTGGCTGATATGATTGGGTTTATGGCTATACAATACTTCCCGCTAACTGGCATCATTTACGAGATTATATCATTTATTCCCGGCCGATTAGGTAGTGGCAAAACTAGCCTATTTGAGCTGTTTGAATTGAGCCCAAGGTTGACAGATCGTCAAGGCCAAGCCCACCCTAGTTTGCTCCAGCCAATTATATTATTTATCCACTTCACTCTACCTCACCAGTTCTGAGGTGCTCCATCCGAAGATCTCCACCAAAGCGGATTAACCATAATCCATAGTCACGTGACCGTCAGATAGGGGTGAAGTAGGTTCGTAGACCTAAATTACCCAATCAACCAACCACTCACATCAATAACCAGATTGCTGTCAGGTGATTGGTCAGGTCATTTGTCTATATGCTTCTCCAAGCCCTTGGCAGTCAGATTAAAGACCAGTAGCGCCTCAATATCCTCTCACAGCCACGCAATTTATCAGTTTGTGACTACGTCATTTGTGGACATGAAATGTGTCGTTAACGTTTAATACACAACTCTATCCATACAGCTTTACAACATTCACACCCCATTCCCCGTCTAACGTACTCACACACTAAGGTCCTCAAAAACGTCCACAGTTTGTCTATCAACGTAACAAGCTCATTTGGAGCTAAACAACTAGGAAAATGGACCCGAATTGCAAAACCGAAGATCTACCACCCCAATACTCGGCCTCCATTGAAAATTCCCCAAGTGACCTCCTAAAGCCTACGGTTCTCATTCTAGTAGGTCAATGCATCCAAACCGAAACAGTACCCCCAACACCACTGTACTACATAAGCCGCGACATAACTTCCACCTCCCAAACCAGCTCATCTATCAAATTCGAACGAGCTGAACACGACCGACCCGAAAAGCCCGAAAGCAATGTTTCGCATAACCAGCACCTATTCTACCTCGCGCATCCAGCGCATGCACAATACCGAACAGATATTCCCGCCTACTACATCACATCTGTGTCATCCCAGACACTCGGCAACATCCGCCTCGAGACGTCCAAATCACGGTTACAGAAGGTGGAGTTCAAGGCTTTTCTAAGCGCGAAGAAAACTGCCTCGGATAAACCGCTGTTCGATGATAAAAAGTTCGAGCAAAATATTATTAGCGCCAAGTCAAAATGGGCGAGTGGTCGGTATAGGTGGGTTGATGTTGATAGTAGAGAGGTAGCGGTTGAAGAAGGGAAGGGAGAGCAGCATAGGCTGGTCGTTACGGTGCCCATGCCAAGAGAGATGAGGGATGTGCTGGTTGCCCTGTGGGTTTTGCGGTTGTGGTATTATACTGCTGAGAGTAGGCAAGCAAGGAGGAAGGGTAAGTTGAGTCGAGTGCTATTGAATTCATTTGGTCGTTTGGTTAACTTTTGCACAGCTCTGGAACGCTTGACACCGCCATCGGCATATGGGGGTGTGGAACTGAAATTCGCAAAGAGGACGGGAGCACTTGGTGCTATTAGTGGAGGGGGTGCTTAAGGTTTGTGAGCATTTTGCTATAGAGGAGAATGGTTGAGAGCTGTGCGTTGGTCGACTGATCAGCTTGCCTGCTAGCCCCCCCCCCTTTGTCAAGATGGATATCATCTTTGAAAGACTGCATATACGTTGCACATATGAACATATTCAACGATAACTGACCTGCTCTATGTGACAGACAGCTTTCCAGAGCACGGAAAACTAAATATCTCATCGATTCTATATTGAACTATTAATTCTATCCCCTGTTTTCATGCGGCATTCCCCCGCTCTATTTATTCGCGCACGACAAAACCCAACATCCTCCTAAATTCACTCCTCAGCCCCGAACACCTTCATCAATTCCTCCAGCGGCATCTTCTCCTTCTCCGCCGGCCTCTCCCCCTCCGGCACACCAAACACAAGCTGCGCCCTCAACTTCCACGTCGCCGGCACATCCCAAGCAGCAGCAACCTTCTCATCAATAACTGGATTATAATGTTGCAAATTCGCCCCAAATCCCTCCTCCTCCAACGCAATCCAAGTCATCAACTGATGCATACCACTCGTGTGCTCAGACCAAGACTCGAAGTTCTCAGCGTAAGGCGGGAACTTCTCCTTCAGCGCCGAAATCACAGGCTGGTCTTCATAAAACAGCACAGTTCCGTATGCGGCCTTGAACCCGTCCAATCTAGGTCCAGTCTGCTGGAATCGCTCCGGCCCAATGCGCGCTAACAGGACATCCTTAGTGATGTTCCAGAGCTTCTCGTGCTCTTTGTTTAGGAGCAGGATCGTGCGGGTTGATTGGGAGTTGAAGGCTGAGGGGGTCTTGAGCATGATTGAGCTTAGGATGGATTGTATTTTTGCGTCGGAGATGGGTGATTTGTTGCGGAGGGCGTAGTAGGAGCGCCGGTTTGCCAGGGCGGCCAGGAGTGCGGCGCTGCCTTTTGACATGGTTGATTTCTGTCGGGTTGGAGCTTGTTTAAGGGGGTTGAGAATGAGGTTCCTTGAGAAGGGCGGAATATGGTAGGTTGTTTGGTTTTATGTGAGGTTTGTTTCGGGGCTGTGTTGTTTTTATAGACTGCTAGATTGATAATGATTTCATAAGCATTATCGAAGATATCGGGGATCGATCGGCTCGCTCCAGTTCCGAGCCCGGCCGGCTAGAAGTATATTCAGCACAGGGAGCGGATCGAGTTTTGTAGCCCATTCTTATGATGCTCATTGGCGTCTGCGCTTTGTGGGTAGGGGCTCTGGTCTATACCGCCATGGGTCATGTTTCTTATAAACTTTCATTCTTAACGACAATTTTCTTAAATTTCATGAACTAACCTAAGAGTCAACCCTGTTATGAATCGACTTTAAGCCAAAAGCAATTGGTAAAGTCATATGGAGTGGCGTTTATTCTATCCAGTTGCCTATATATTTATTGAAGAAAGTATATAATTGGGAGGAGGGAGGAAAAGTGACGAAAGAAAGCAAGTAGTAAATTATCACTCCGCCTTGCTCACGGTTAACAAGCGGGCGCCAACTTGCAGTATCGCAAAGGCTAGAAGCTCTGATACCGGGGGTCCTATGAGCCCTAATCGCTCGGTCGACAATATGGAGCGTCAACCAGGTGGATTGCAAGATAATACGAGCAAGCGCTCGCACCCTCCCAAACCGCCTAGTAACATGATGCCCACTAGTCTGTTGACTGCCGCTAACCCACGCACTGATTATAATCATAGAGTGATATATCACCATAAAATGCCAGGTGTTATGCAATTCTCAGGTATTTTGGTCATGTTCAGTCAAGGGGATATCAGAACCCAGCTCCTGTGACCCGTCTAGCCCCAACACGACTGACGTCACCATGTTCACGGTCTGGGCATCAGTCCGTTCGGTCTTCGCCCATTCTTTACAACAAAACAGATTAAACGGCGCGACCGCTTCCCCTTCATGAGGTGTAGGCAACCAGAGGTCTTCCGTTGTGATATGCTGTTCTCCTTCCAAGCCATGGGGCTTTGTCATAAACTTGAGCTTATACAGAGAATAACCATTGGCCTTTGTCTGTGTAGGTACTGTGCAAAAGTCATGTACTCGTACGTGTTCAGGGATGAGGGTTGCTTCATCGAGGGCAATGCCGTCGCATGGTTCTAGGTGTGCTTCTTCAACTTTCATGATCCGTGAGAAAATAGTGTGGTAGTGGTTAACATTGTACCACCATTCTTGCCTCGGCATTCGTCGAAGCAAATCCAGTCCCCTGCGGCGAAGACGTGGCCAGCGACACTTCCAGGCGGCAGCGTGAAGAGGGTATAGTAATCCGAAATCTAGGCTCAATGTCTTTGACAGCTCATCGGGATAGCGATCTGGGTCTGACACGATAGACTCGCCGATCCGGATGATTTCCTCGAAGTCCTCACGATGGACATCCCAGGCGCATTCGCAGTCAACACGGTAGGTGGTTGTTCCCATCACTGTAGAGTACCACATGAGACGAATCACATCAGCCGCAGCCTGTTGCTCTTTATTCCAGGTAGACCCCTGGCGTCTGACTATTTCATCGAAGTTAGCTTTCCATCGGTCGCGCGTGCGTCGAAGCCCCTCTATGATTATCAGCAATTCGGCGCTCGGAAGAAGCCCTTTATCTAGGTTCTCATCTAGTAGCTGAAAGACACCAGTGGTGGCGGTAACCATATCTATCATCGCCACGCGGACTTCGCGGAGGGTCTCGAACCTTTCTGCGAGGATAAGGGTACCAGTATCCACAGGGTTGAGCAAAAGCTTTTTGCGCGTTCCGGTGGAAAATTCGGAAGTGTTGACATTGAAAAGACTAATAATCGGGGCCAGCTCTGTCTCCACAAAATGCGACTGGAAAGAAGACGATTTCTGGCCCCACGGTACCTTTGGCCGGCCCCCTGCCTTCTCGCGCCATGCCCACAGAAGATTGATACCGCTCGATATATGAGAAGCTGCCGCGTTTGGATTTCCTCGAAGAAACTCAAACGCAGTAAACAGAATGCTAGCCACCACCACTACAGGGATAGCGTCCGTGTCGGCAGCAGCTTTCTCTATTGTAGCGCGAATAGCTCGATTGTACAGCTGCATAGCGGGATCTGAGCCTCTACTTGCGGCATGAGAAGGAGGAAGTATTTTGCGACTTCCTTTGTGCTCATGCAAAGAGCCTATGGCAGCAATCGCTTGGCGAATGGCGGGTTCCACAAAACTGAGTTGGAGGACAGTCCCTTTCCAGAACGAGCCTTCAAAGAAACCGGCCAGCTGGGAAGCGGTCTTGTGAAAGAAAAACTCAAGAGCGCGTAACTCCCTGCTTGAGTTGGCAGCCGTGGCCGTCTTCAGCGGCTGGGAGATTCCCGAGGACGGGATCTGCGACGCATACCCGTCACATTTTCGTCCAGTACTCGTGCACCTAGCGCTGGTGTCAGATCAATAGTTTTGAAAGCCATTCTTGCTCCACGATCAAGAGGCGTACCGGAAACATTCGGGTTTGCCTTCATCGCACTTCACCCTCCGGATCCTAGATCCCGCTTTAGTTTAGCATCCATCAATTAGTAGGTCCCTGTCCACCCCTCGGACTTGGTTTCAATCAATGCTCGGTACTGACTTGCAGGTGATACAACCCGTCCGCACCTTCGGTTTACTCAGACGCTTCCGCGTCACTGCAGTATTCATGATATATATAGCTTGAAAACAGTGGTATATGCAACGCTTATGATCGGCATGCTTAATCGAGGGATATATGTCCCGGTGAAAGTTAATGCGGTGAGGCTGACGATCGACCCGTCGTCCGACTCACGTGATTGTTGGTCGCGACCATTGTTTATTTTGGGTACCCGTAACCCTGAGTCGATGCTCGCACCTTAGATGTGTCTCATTAAAAGCTAGATGCTGTCATTGAGGTATATACCGTTATTTGCTATGGTAAAATACTATCCTAATAGTTACACGAAGCATAGAGACTGCCCCGCACCCCCCGGGGCTTCTAGGTGCTACAAACTATATATACCTGCAGCGGTGTACAGAATAGCCGACTATTAGTATACTACCTCCAGGCATTGTCCACTTGTCTAAATTAGTCGAGTAGCCCTTCAGCAATATTTTTGGCTGGTGTTTGCTTACCAGATAGTTATCCGAGCTTACTTTTGGCTATTTATTCGAGTCCGTGAAGTATCTTGTTGTATTCGGCCTGCTTGTCAGAGGCAGCCGTATCGAATGTCGCGGTTGCAAGCTTTCCATAGGCTTTTTCACTTTTGATCCAGTCATTAATTGCAGGATCTTTAGCTTATGAGTTGACCTGCAGGACAATATTGAGATACTTTGTGTTTGGATCATAATGGCCCGCATCAATGCGTAGCTGGAAATTGGCGTCCTTAGTCTTGAAAGAAATAAGACAGTTACCCTCTACAGCAGCACCAGTGAACTTGGAGGGGGCATTCTTAATAGCCTGCGCTTTCTGAACGAAAGATCTCAGAACTTTGGATATTCTTGCAATAGGTTTAGGATGGTAGCAGAATACTTAGAATAATAATAAAGTAGAGTTCCAGAAAAAACAATGTTTGTATACTAATTCTTCGAGAGATTAATCCAGAGAGTCATCCATCGACTGGCCTCTATATATATATACTATAGTTAAGATCCCCGGAATGTAATAGAAGCCGGGTGGCGGCAAGTATCACTAGACTATCCCCGACCCACGACCAAGATTAGGCCAACACGAGAGGGAATGGTAATAAAAAGAAAAAATAAAAAAGATAAGTAAAAACGGTACTCGGCTATTAATGACACATGCTCTGGTTAAACAGCTTTGGGATACATGATTATTGTAGCATCAATAAGCCCAACACACCACCGCCAGAGAGTGGAGAAAAAATATAGGTCGGTGGTCCGTGGGTAGGCAAAGGTGACAGTTAACTAGGATTGGCCTTAGCTACTGTACCGCGAAAAAGAGGTGGACTAGTGCAGAGCGAGCGGATGAAACACGTCATCGTTCGTTTCTGTCGCATATAAAGAAGAGAACATCGTAGCTACTGATGGCTGGTACCGGCCAAATGCTTGCCTTTGAGCCCCTGGCATCCCAATCGCCATATTTGCACACAGAGCCTCCCACCCCCCCCAATCATCCCCCTTCTCCGTCGTCATGGCTACCTCCTGCCACGAATGCATCAAGGTACGGCCTCCATGCAGACCTTCTTTACAAACCACGCTCACCGCATGTCCCAGGGCTCTATCCACGAGGGGCTCCCCCAGGGCAAGGAAGAGCTGATTTGTGGCCTAAACACCTACGTGGTCGGCAACCGCACCAATCCCCGGGGCATTATAGTCATATACTCGGATGTCTTTGGCCTGCCCCTGCCCAACAACAGACTCATCGCCGACGCCTATTCCAAGAGCGGCGAGTGGCGGTCTACCTGCCAGGCTTCTTCCAGGGCGACCCTGTTCCACTTTCGCTTGCAGATCATCTAATCCCTGTAGATGAATCCAAGCAGTCTATAATCTGCAAGTATACTGGCCTTCTTGCCAGTGCACCCTCATTTCTCATGTGGCAGACAAGGCACCGGCAGGGGCCTACCAATAAGACCTGTATGGATTTCCTACGGGCATTGAGACGTGAAAATTCTAAGAGCCAGAAGATTGGCATGGTTAGATTCTGCTGGGGTGGAAAGTACGCGATCCGAGCAGGGCTGGAGAGCAACATGATCGAGGTTGATGGTGCAAAGGTACCACTGGTGGACGCGGTAGTAGCCCTTCATCCTAGTCACTTGGCTCTCCCAGCTGATGTCGAGACTTTGGTCGTGCCTGTTTCCTACGGATGGGGGGTGGAAGACACCTTTGTCAAATTCGAACAGATGGCTATGGTACAAGGCATCCACGCAGGTATTAAGCAGGCTGGGCGACATGTGCCAGAAATGGCACATCAGGAGTATAAGCCCGGACGACATGGTTTTGCTGTGAGAGGCAACCCGGACGATCCGCTAGAGAGGGCGTGTCTGGAGGATTCGGTGGCGCAGGTTTTAACTTGGTTCGGGCGGTGGCTTTGATGCTAGCAGTTGGGTTACACAAGGAACTATTAGATAATTGACATGCCAGAATGATCGTGATTTCAGGTGCCCTCTCAACACTACAGATCCTAGGTACATAGAGCCCTGCCCAGTCTTAGGGAGTAGTTGAAACGGGTGTACAGTAAAAGGCGAATTGGGTGTCGCTATTTTTTTAGTTAACTTCTCTCAGGAGTTGGAGGGCTCACCGAGGGTATCTTCACTCCTGCAACTGCCTCACGGGAGCCAGTCCTAATATATAATGTCTTTCCAAAGATCATGCCTTTTTGGGATTGCTATGTTTTTGATTCTCTTAAGAAATATTCACTCAAACTATATACCTCTAGAGTCAAAGCTTGCAGTATTGTTCATACCCTTACCTACAGAATCTCACATCTTAGTATCCCCCCTGCCAAGACCCCAGTTGAAGGAGATAGTATCCTAGTTCGCGCTAGAAGTATGCAGACTCTTCTGATATAATAAGTTGTACATCGGCTAAGTAAGGGAGTAGGTTTTGGTCAGAATGATCAGGTCGCTCAGGGCCGCCTGAAAGCCCTCCTGACCGTGTGATCTGGAAATATTGGGCGTTTGATACCTCAGGGAAAATGCAGCTAGGACCTGGTGTTTTCTCGATCTTGGATTTGTATGTGCACTACGCAGATGGCCATGAGAGTGCAGTTTACCCTCCCCCTGAGGAAGTCATGCAGCCTAGCAAAGGGTTGAAATACAGAGAGACTTATAGGCCTGGAAAGGCAACAGATTGATTTATATGACTTTAGTGTCAAGAAGTCACTGTTCAATTCTTCCTAGGTAGTAATGTAGCTCCTTTCTTATCAAGATAATTACAATTGATTAGCCAGTCATGTAGAGTAGCAGTGGTTACTCACCACGTGTTCCTGTGTTTGTCTGATCTACAATCAGACAAACGAAGTATTAGGCTATCATATTTTTGGAACTCCTAGCTCCTAATTCAGGGCACTATATATTATCTTCTTACATTACACGACCCCAGTGCTCCCCCTATACTTATTATTGCGTGGGCTATAGCTGTTAGAAGCTACCCGAACCTTCACTGGGGATATCATCAAAAATTTCATCTGAGACTAGACTCGGGATAGGTACTGCCGCCGTGTTTTGACAAAGCACCTTGTATGGCTCGTCTACATAAGACTTGATAAGTTGGCAAAAAGAGGATGCTATTTCATTTGGAGCTATGTAATATCTGCGTCATATCTCTTTGATTGTCAGGCCTGTGCTTCGGAAATGCCCTTTCTGCTTCAGGGTTAATGGAGCTAGATTTGATGCCATCTTGCATTGTTGTACGTGTATGATCAACAAGCTCTTCACCCCCCGACGTTAGCAACAAGGGTGTTAGCTTTCACACAGCGGATATGTTTAGCATAAGGAAAAGCTACAGATAACTGGCCGAATAGAATTATTAGCAAGGATGCAGGGTTTTGTGCTACCACGATCTGTACTGTGGAGCACAACCTTTCCTTTCTCACGTTGGGACGGCTTCCCAAAATGCCAGATCCCTGAGGAAGGTATGTGAGAGAAAGAAGTACTTCAGATGTTGATAGATTACCCAAGCAATTTGGCACTTGGCTCAGTTGTTTTGTTGATATGCATTGAAGCTTCTAGTCTCTTGACTCAAGTTCTAGCATCCAGTATTAGTGTTACGCATAGTGTAAATCAAAGCGTAATATTGATGAAAAATACAAAACATAGCACAGTTCTGCCTTGGTCCGTTATTTATACACTAAATGTATATAGACTAGTGTTATTGGCATAGGGTTTGGGGAAGAATCTCAGAGCCCAGGTAGACAGAGTAGTTGTGTAAGCCACTGTATTCTTTCTATAGAACAGGCAAAATCCAACTTCTCCAATCCAGCGATATTGTGATTTTGGGGAGACGATATAGACTGAGTATATCATACAATGATACTAAGGTTCCTGCTGCTATTGTGTCTTTCCGTTAACATGATCCTGTCTGATAGAAGTTGCCGTGCTCAGATGATCTCCAAAATATCCCTTTCTCGCTTTCTCTCTCTTTCTGTTAGTCTGTCTGGATTTCTTCCTTCCTCTTTCCATCTTCTCCCCGGTACATTAAAGGCTCTCTTGAATAGTCTCAAGTTCTCCGTTTCTTTAGCGTGGTGTGCAGCTCGCTGTGCTTACTTTCGCTTTTCTTCCCCCAATCTTAGACCTAGAAACCAATCTACTTTATTTTCTTGCTACGGGTACAACGCTGTGTAATTCACTTGTCACTGATTACTTGCGGATTGATTCCTAAACATTAATGCCAAGGTTACACTAGCTTGAAGTATTGGATATGGGAAGACCTTGTACTGTACACGTACGGTTTGTTCGCACTTACTGTTTACTGTTCTAGAATGGATGCCCTTACACCTGGCCAACATCGGTGCTTGTGTCCAGGTCAGAGGGCAACTGGAGCCGGAGAGACAGACAACGCCCGTCACCGTTGCCCTCGCATCCTGTCAACTTATATCTAAGCAACTAATACCGGGAGGGAAAAAGTGTATTTTCCTACCATGGATTGATCATGCAGGTTTGGTAGGCATCGTCACCGAAAAGGCCGTTGACCACCGTGAATACAGTACTTCCCGGAATATATTTCCATGATATATACTTCGAAACTGTTTTCGAATCCTAAAACCAGGACCCCCACTAGTTGAGGTGACTCAGGCCAAGTCTGCCAGCTAAGCTGTCACGCAGCCATTCATTGATCTGTCAATCAATGAATTCTTTGTGAAGAAATGCTTTATTGAAATCTACAGAATATGGTAGATAGTTGCGGAACTCTGGGATCATTGGTGAAACAAAAGAAGCCCGAGACAAAAGCCTAGCAGGTTTTCATATCTGCTTGACCCTCCACTTCATGGCCTTCCTTTTCTTCCCCAGAGTTGATGTTTTAGTTAGAACCACCAACATACTGATTGTCTTTTCATATATTGCTTGGTCCCAGTTGTGTCCTTGCCTATGGAAACCAGGGCCCTGAAACGAACGTAGTGAGAGAAAGGGAAAAAGTAAACGAGCCTGCAAGGGCGTACGCAAAAATAGGTTGCGCATGAATGTAGAAAGCTTGATTCCATGTGCACTTCTCATTTGCTTCCAGCTTGCCTCTTTGGGCCTGGGTTTGCCTTGACCTTAGGGTTCTAGGGCTTCATCTGCATGTTTGTCCTTCATGATTACACCGTTTTCTGCTCTACTGCACTCTTCTGCGGTCATGATACTATAACACACTTCGGTACACTACTACGCGTGATGCTCCTGTTAATTCTATCTGCGTTGCGTTGTACATCGTTTGAGTTGTGATCGGTATCATGCATGAAGTATGCTCTTATGGCCGCTCCCTGCACTTCTTATGTCTCACTTGGACGTTTTCGCTAGTAGTCACTCCTTTGAGGACGTTGTGAGGTATGGTGGGATATAAAATGCCCTTCCAGTATAAGATGACTCCACTCCTGTGCACGAATGAGATGCCTTGTTCGTAACGATGGTGTCCAGCTGCAGGGCAAAGGGAAAAGCTAAGCCAGCAGTGATGTTGGGGTTGGTGCACGCTTGACATGCAGTAGGAGCTGAATTTTGCAATCAGGGGCTTGACAGTATTCCGCGTCATCTGCAAAGGGCCCATGTCACACAAAGGAGAGCGTTAATAGCTTGGATCGGGGATTCGGATATCCTGTTTTCCGATATTATGTAACAGACTATGAGAGTGTTTAAAGTATACCGATTGTCGATATGGTCCCCACGCTAAATGTGCGCTCCGGTGGGTCATCGGCTATGCGTGTAAGATCAATACTGCTATCGCAATAGGACAAAGACAGCGAGACTCATAGTAGAGTAGTAGTTCTGGGTCGAACAGGTCTAATGGATCTAATCTCTTCAGTGGATAGAATATTCTTCATTATTGTGGCGCACAGTGGTAAGATAGTAATATTAATGCACTGAATATCATAAACCAACATTTCATACGCATCATCAGGGCCACATGCAATATGTCGCTCAAAAACTTCAAACCAATGCTTAGATAGATGCAAGTTCATTATTAATTAGTCAATGGGGCTTGGTCATTCCGCCCTCTGTCCGCAGATAATATGGAGCCGCGAGTACAAATGAAGTGACGTATCGCGTAATTCTCTCCGCATGCCTGCCAGCAGCGCCTCAATCTCGATACGATTCCAGCCAAGCATCCGTGTAAACAACGCATAGCAGTACGGGGGCATAGCTTCGATCATGTTGACCTGGTGGTAGCGACCAAGCTCCTTGAGCTTAGGGTCCTTGGGCCAGGGGCTTTGAGGAAGCTGTTGCCGTTAGTATTTGCTCTGTGCCTTTGGAAATAACGTGTAGATACATACTTTGTAAACGTCTTCGCGAACGTTGACGAAGCCAACCTTTTCCATTCGATCCTTCCAAGTCGGCACGGTGTCGAAAACTTTTCCAAACTTCTTGGCACTTTCGTGCATATTTTTCACTCCATGCATCATGGATGTAGCTTTAAGGTGGGTGTCGTCGTCGGAGAAGCAATTCACTTCGATAGATGCGAATTCAGCCCATCCACCAGGCTTTAGGTTCTCGAGGGCCTGGCGGAAGAGATTGTCGTGGTCACGGATGAAGCCTTCTAACTCGCGGCCGTGGATGTAGTCGAAAGGTTGGCTGTAAGACCAGGGCTGTTCAAAGTCGTCGACTTCAAATCGGAGGTTGGGGGGAACCCTGATCTGTTAGTGACGTCCAAAAGTTCAGAGTAGGTTAAACATACCATGACGGTTGAATTGGACTAAGGTCGTTTCCTAAACCAAACAGTCAGAACAGAATTCTTCGCAGACAGAGATCGATATACCCACCGATCACCTCTGCTTCCGGATGTTCGCTGATATAGTTAGTATTTGGTTGGCTATTGGCTTTCCGGTCGGACTTACTCTGCAAAATCTATTGCCCAGATGCCGGTACCTGTACCGATATCCAATACGCGAGCGGGATTCTTGATCGGTGCCGCGTGTAGTTCGCCTTTGAGGACCATCCGATACAGATGGTGGCTCTGTTGCTGTTAGGATTGTCGTTTAGGGGTAAATGCATGGTTCCACCGGGCTTGACTCACCAAGTCCAGACGATCTTGCTCTTGTTCATCATTTGGCTGTTCTGGTTATTATAGTGTACAAATAGCTGGGGTGGATATACATACCAGAATGTATTCACCCTCGTGGTATGAATGATATCTGCGACCGTTCTACACACTTAGTAATCATTGCGGTAAAACTAGCGGGTGCGAACAAAAGTACCTCATATCTTATATCGTTAGCGAGGTGATTCACAACGGATTTATGGCTGATACATACTGATAACTCATAGCACTCGAAGTAATACTGGTAGTGTAACTGGCATCACCCAGCCTACAATTGTCAGTTGATCAAATTTTGCGCGAATGGTCTTGGACACATACGATCCGGCGTACAAAGAATCATCGTCCCCTTCCGAGAAACTCTAGAAACTCTAGTTAGCTAAAAGTCCTTGGAGTCGGAATGGAAACAACCAACATCGGGTTCGATGACACCTTGAACGTGACCTTGATAGTCTTGCGATGGTTCTTCCGGTTCATGAGGTGGACTCTGTGGTAGAGTCTGTGGGATGCTCTGTGGTGAAGCTTCTTCCGCTGGTTGTTGAGGTGCGTTGGTATGGTCCGCCATTTTCCCTCAATAAACTCGAATAGAAATGATAATACGAGGATAGCCTGAAGGAAAGGACAGAGTTGGTGATCGTGAAACAGTAGGGATGAAGGTCAGGTTGAATAACAATCCGGGGAAGGGAAAAAAAAAAATACAAGACTACAAGTTAAATCAAAATAGAATGATAGAAAAAAAAAAAAAAAAAAAAAAAAAAAAAAAAAAAAAAAAAAAAAAAAAAAAAAAAAGACACAAATCCACCGGAAGGAAAGGGGAGAAGCCTGAAGAATGAATAATTGTGGTCCCAACTGCAGCACAAGTGCTAAAATCAGACTCGTCAACCGCTGCTCCATAGCGGGACCGCCGTTGAGAAAGAAGATGCGGTGTCTGGAAAAAAGAATCAAAGTATGTACTAAGTCCCGTTCGGGCTCCTCGACTATTCAGCCCATTTCATCATAATATTGCGCCCATCACTCGTTAGTTCGCGTTTGCACGGATGTACCGACAATGTGCCGCGACCGTAGATCGAAGAGGTCTTGTGGCTCGTTTGGGAGACCAGCAGCTTTAGCTGCTTATTAGTGGGCATTAGCAACTGTTTAGCTTGTCCGATAAATGGCTCATAGAAGTCTAGTGGATCCACTGCCGGTTGTTTTACCAATTTTCTGCGTTCAGGCTTTTTTGTCTCTCAGTCCGTCGGAAAATGCCCCTCAATGAGGGCACAACCGCATCCAAGCCCGCATTCTTTGTCTGAATTGTGACAAAGAGAACCGTTGTCGCCACATTGGGGTGTTGGGTAGCGAAAAAGATATCTAATCATATATCACTACAAAATCTATCGGTACTTAGGTAGGGAGGAGATCTATGGGGGCATGAACACCAGCTTTGATCCAACTCTCCTAATCCGAGAAGAAAACTCATGCCGGATATGCTCACACCATCTCCACTACCCGCTGTCAGCAAAATCAATCGCGCCACGTCATCTAGGTTTCAATTCTTCACGCTCATGTGGCTACAGAAGCCACGGAAAAGATTGCCGAACAGAACCCGACCCTGTAACGATCGTCTGCTTCGAAACGCGCCGTTTCCACGCTGTTCCCATGTGGCGGTGGGGATTCTGTTCTTAAGTAGTATGGGCGAATCTTGTGCATAACGAAGTTTTCGACCCTGGTGAGCTCCACCTAACCTATCCGATGCACCACATCCTTAGATAGGCAAGAGCCGTGTATTGGCAAGGCGCCAGGTAATCCTGTTTTCTGTACTGCGTACTTATCAGCTCATTGCGAGACTGTGCATGGGGGTGCTCGGTGAGTCTAGAACATGACATGAGAGCGAAGGAAGGCCGTTGCAGCAATCGGATTGTTGCAAAGTACGAAACGTTCCCAGCCAACCAGGTCCGTTGGCTTAGTGCTCCATCGTATTTTTGCAATCTTATTCCTCGGCGTTCATCGAGGTCTGGACCCCGGGGACCAATTTGCGTAAAACTCACGGAAAGATGGTCGCTCTCGTTGCTTTTAGTACTCAAAGTCCAACCACCTTCTCATTTCATTTGAGATTGACACCGATAGATCCTCAGAAGACAGGTTACAACGATGCGGCTAGATAATGCTCTGCCCTGCTTACGACTGACGTTGTTCCCTCTTTTGGCCACAATAACGTACTGATTAGGGTTAAATCTACTACTCCGCACACATAGTGGATCACTAGTTTCCATTCCACTTGTTCTCTGTTAAATCTTAGTGTGTTCTTTCCAGGATGGCTGCACAATGTGCATTCACCTCCTGATTCAGGGCGGGGCGCCGTCTCTTGGCGTCCTTATGACAGAATCCGATATACGAGCGCTATCGGACGAAGGGGCTCGCGGCTCGGATATTCCCCGTTTTTCCTCGTGTAAAGGCTTGTGCATCACCAACAAGCCTATCAACCTCTCACGATCCCCTTCAACATCCCGTATTCATTTGCATGCCACCTACGGAACACGGCAGTGAGCAATGGTTGGCGTACCGCGCAGCACCGGCTGTCGCGCCTGTCTTCAGCGGCGGGTCAAAGTGGGTGCTCCAAATTTGATTCTGCATCGGCCACGTTTTCCAACCAAAGAGAATCTGTCGAGCAGAATGAACATCCTAATGGAAAAGTAGTGCGACCAAATCCGTCCGGAATGTCTCCGCTGTCAAAAGCGAAAAATAGCCTGTCCCGGGTACCAGAAGAGATTCCAGTTCTACCATAAAGCTGCGCCCGTGGCCAAATCCTCATCATCCGATCCCCAGTCTCAAAATGCGAAACACGCGCAGAAACAGAAACAGCTCCTCCTCCACCGCCCCCAGATGGACCAATCCTTCGCTCCCAACCTGACGACAACGGCCTTGGATGTGCAGCTTAAAGAGGTCTTCTCCGACGTGGTCTACGCCGTCTTTCCGAACCTGTACGCGGCGTTCAGCGAACGTGTCGATCTCACCTGGGTGGATTTCGTTCGACATCATTCCGCCGCTCAGCCCGCCGCCGTCAACTGGGCTATCCGCAGCCTCAATACGTGGTTCTTGGCTAGGCGACATCAGGATCACGATAAGCTCCAGACTAGTCGGCACATGTACAATCGGTCCCTACGCAACCTCGTCCAATCACTCCGCGACCCGGCGAAGGTCAAATCGGATGCAACCCTCGCAGCAGCCATGGCCCTAGGCGTATACGAGATGCTCGACGGGGTCGGACCGAATTCCTGGCTGGTTCACTCCCGCGGAATTGGCGCCCTGTTCAAGCTGCGTGGTGCGGACGCCCACCGCTCCGGCTTTGGTCGTACAATGTATACGACATACCGTGCGTTCCTAGTGGCGGAAGCCTTCGTGTGTCAGGAGCCATGTTTCCTGGAGGATGAGAAGTGGAGGGCGATGAACAAGGAGACGCTGATGGCGGAGGACCGGGAAGGGAAGGGAAGCCAACTGGGCGAAATCACTGAGAACGCGTTTGGCGAGGTCTTACTGTGTCCGGGATACTTGGTGCGAACGCGCGATGAGATCGCAGGGAAGGGTTCCGAGTCGTCGCGGGAATCGTTGGTAGCTGAGATTAGTCGCAGCAAAGACACTTTGCAGGATCTGCAGCGACGGTTGGCTGCGTTGTTGGAACTTCGACTGAATGGTCGGTCGGTCCAGACCAAGACTGTCGTCATCCCTGAGAATAACGTACACACCATCTCGCAAAGTACATTGCAGGGTATGGACTCGGCGTTGGCACTGCTTGATCAACTTCTTGTGCTTCTTGCTGCTAACAAAATTCGATTGCTGGGCTCGGGCGAGGGCATCCCCGTAGCTAGCCCTTGGAACACGGTCACCGTTCGGCAGGTCCCCGAACCTCTGAAGGGAGAGGCGAAGCCTGAAGGGACCAGCGAAAGCCAAGTTAGATCTCTTGATTGGCTCGATCAGTTGGCACTATCGATGGGAACTCTGGCCCTCAAGACATGATGAGTTTTCAACCACGCTTGAATTATCTTACACCCAGCGAATTAGGCCTATGAGGCGACTCTTTTCCGTTGCCTTGTTCAACCACCCATTCCTGTACGCGATACGACTGCTGAGTGTTGTCCCCGCAACCCCGGAATGTGAGACAACGCCGAGGGTGTCGTGGAACCGATATCCGGAAGTAGTCCCGGTCGCCTCAATCTTGACATGGATCTACGCTGAACGTGGTTCGCTCTTACTAGGCGCAGATGCAAGACCTGCACCATCTAGAACATCGATTTGGATCAAAATTAGCTCTTGCCGGCCACACAAAGCCATGTCTCCGATGATGCACTGCTCATCGTACGGTCAGTCACCATCGCGCACAGGTATTAGATATCATCTAGACACTGTATATACCCGAGACACATACGTGCCAACCAGCCTCGAGTCAATGTCAGCCTTAGTGTTGAGTTATTTAGACAGAAAATACACGAAATCCTGTCACATCTCTTCCTCATCTACATGCACAGATAAACTTAGTATGCACTTTCTACCGCAGAGTCTACCTTCATACACAATCATAGTAACTCAATAAGACTATAATGCTGGGGCTGGTGAGAACCGGTGATATACTTTGATGCATCCGTGTCCCAAAACTCCAATGCAACCCAAGGCGACCAGATAAAAAGGCTATAACAACTACGGTCCAAGCTCCACTAAGAGCCAATCGCAGAGACAGTTTACTTTGGAAAGGAAGATAGTTCCGGCCCGGATCTTCCCTTAATTAGTAGACAGTTTAGCATATATGCAGCCAATTGGAAAGAAACCCTAGAAACATGCCCTGTAGCGCTTACCAACGTCTTACTGGCAAACGATAGGCAACTGTCCACCCCAAAGTTTTACCGAATGTAACCGAGGTAGAAGGGCAACTATACCAGTACAAAGTGCCACGAAGCACGGCCCCCTCATTTGAAAAACGGCCCACGTACTTTTGCAGCCGCCTCCCGTCGCCAAGGGGGGTTATGGCATGACCAACGACGGTGTTTGCAGGGGAGACAAGAGTTCCTCATGCAGGCTAGGTCACCTTCATGATATTGATTGGTTAACATTGTGTTCACTTATGTCCTATGCGTCAGCTATGAGTGGGGTAATTGGGTCCTCTAGTTTTCATCGATATGGATTGGTGTGGGTACAGTCTAGAGCAATTAGATTTTGCTTCCCGAAGTACGTATGAAAGTTTTGAGATCATAGGTCTATCATGTATGTACGCCAATAAATTCAAGCAGGGTCGAAATATCGTGCAGAAACCCCCGAGCGTATGACTAGAAAGCGACGACTCTTACATGACCGGGGCCGCCCATCCGGCTGCACTGTACTACGAACAGTAACCCTAAACTCCTTGGCAGTTCCCCGTTGGGGATATTTGTATCACCAAGGTGGGCAACATAATCAAGCACTTAGACGGCTCCCCTCCTCTCCCTTCTTCGGCACCCGCGGCAGACCCAACCACAACAGTAGGATCCCAGCAGATAACCCAATAATTAACGGCTGGAGGACGTCGACTCCCCGAGCCTGGGCAATGGCACCCACCGCAAAAGGTAACACAGCAGCGCCGCCTCCTCCGAACGCAGCCGCAAATCCGATGGCGCTGACGTGCAGCGATTTAGGAAGAAGCTTAGTGGCAACGACCACCACGGCGGGAAAAAAGGGGCCCAGGAAGAAGCCCTGGAGTGAGACAGCTCCCGCAGAAGAATAGAAATTGGGTACAAGCCAGAGGATTAGGCCCAGTCCGATGGCAAGGAGTGAGTAGATCTGGCCACTGTTAGTCGGGATACGACTATTATAAGACGTGTGACGTACCACGATGGCTATCTTCTCCCCGATTCGAGGAGTTACGAACCCTAGGACCACTCTGCCGACGGTGATTCCCAGCCAGAAACCGGTGGCTGTCATACCGCTGGCGAATGCCTCACCATTGCGTACCTGCCTCATGAATGTTACGATCCAGCCTCCGAGTGCTACTTCAATTCCTACGTAGCCGAGGAGGAAGAATGCACAAAGCCAGGTTACCCTGGCGTAGGTCTTTGTGAAGAGGATTTGGCAGAGGCCGACCTTGTTCTCTTCGGCATGGTGGTTCTGGGTAGCTGTTGCGGGGGAATTCCAAAAGACCGTGAGAGAGAAAATAAGTTCGACAGCAGCGCAGCCAATCTATAAATTAGCGAAAGGGCTCGTGATTTAGTAGATCATAACATACCATGATAGTAGAAGTAATACCATTCCAAACCAGCCCGGGTAATTAAGGAGGTTGCTAATATAGGACTTAAAACCCCACCAGCACCGTAGAGACCATGTAATAGCCCAAGGAGTTGGTTTGCGTTTGCCATATTACCAAGCCATGCGTTCCACGCTGCATCTGCAAGTCCGTTCCCAAAGCCTGCAAATATGAATGAGACGATTAAAACGGGATACGGAGGATGCAAGCAGTTGATAATATATGCGATAAGGTGGCATCCAGGAGCTATCCATGCCACACCCCTCCGGCCAAGCTTGGCGTGAATTTTATTATTAAGAAGGGCTGCCAGTGTATAACCGCCAAGGGGTGAGAAGAAGACGAGCGAGACAATCGTGTAAGAAAGATTGTAGTAGGATTCAAGCTGTCTATTTTTAGTATCTGTTTAAATGGTTTGTTGTACGCCTGGTGACTAACGTATGGTATCAAAGGCTGTTTTCTCTTAGTAGTGATCAATCAGTCTACAGGTTGTGAAACAACTTACCCCATATGCAGCGTCGTTCATTCCCATCACAAGGAAGCTCCAGTAGGTAGCTGCGGTCTTGAGAATGTTTGACCGGGGATGGTTCCATCGTTCTGCTTGATGGAATACCCGGGTAGGTTCCTGGGTCGGCACATCAAAGGATTGTAGCTCTTGGCCGCTGTTGGGCACAGGGTCCTCTGTTATCGCCATATTGTCATCCTATGACTCCGACTGTAAAACGAATGCGAGGATTTCACAATTCTGGCGATAAGTGATATGTACCGGCCAAGTCAATTAGTCGGGGGCGCGCTCCCCCACAGGTGCCAAGACGGACAACTAGACATTTTCTACATGTCAATCGGGCCAACTTCGGTAAATTCTCATCGTAGGCCCTGTGTCTTCTATAGGAGAAAGGTCAATCGTATCATCTAGTAGCATAAACATGCGATAGGCTCGAATTGAAGTAGTTGATATGGAAGGCTAGTCAAAGGGGTTGACCTCGTGACCAATTTGCCTTAGGCAGCAATGTAACTTAGCGTTACTTACGACCCAATGGATCCTAGGTGAAGTAGGACGAAGAAGTCTCACGCGGACTATCGCTAGTGCCTTGTAAGCCAGCTGGATGGACAATTGAACATGGTATGTTATGATAGGCATTAGCAATAGCCACGCAGATCGTCAACATGGCGCTTGATAGTCTGCAAGTTCGGATCTGATTTCTCCTGGCTAGTCTCAAGGACTAGCACCGGTACAGGATTTGATCGGATCGTGCGGATCCATGCTTGTAGGCTCATCGTTGTGATAAAGTGCATCGGACATAGGTGTCCGCATTATGCAGGAGGGATAGAGTTGAGGCTGGCCATCGCCTTCTTGATATGTGGTCTGACACACAAGGAATTGAGCTGTGCGTGTACAAATCGCTTAGCATACTGGTCTACGGAGCAACAAAGCGAAGTCCGTCGACCAGCATCGATATTTACGGACCAGGACAGGCTTTCAAAGTATCAATGGTTTCGCTCTTCGCTATGGTTACTGTTCGCGCGATGGGAATACGTCTGTTTTGACGTCCACATGTAAAAAAAAAAAAAAGGTCGTCGATTAGTCCGCTTAAGGAAAATTGAGGGCCTAAAGAAGAAGCATGGGAGTAATGACATCCCAGCACAGTCATCGAGAAGAGCTAGTACAGTCTAGTGAAGTTATAGACTTTCATGAGCGACCGCATCGTACTGTTGAAGTATTTTCCGTCGTGGTGCAGTGAGCGGCGTTTAGTCGGATGTCCTGCACGATTATGCGTAGAGAGCAGAGTTTTGCCCCTCAGCCTGTCCTACCCCATCTTGCTAACGAGTTCAATATTCCGCCAGCTTGAGTGAGAATGATCGCCTCTATATTCTTCCCGGGTGTCAAAAATAGAATATGAGCCTCGGAGATACGGGGATGGCCCGATCCGCCTGTCGGGTAATGTTTTACCATGTGGCCATGATGTATCCACCTGTGCCTGAGCATCGGACAGCGAACCTATCTATAAAGTTTCGCCAAAGGGGGCTGTGTGTTCGCGACAAGATGGGGCAATGGTAACAGCGGTAGGAACCGGAGTTTGTCAGCATGGTCTAAATGTCTGGCATGGGTCAACTCAATACTCCGTGGACAGGTGTAGTTCTATTTTGGTCTTGCAGAAGAGCCATCCCAGCTTGGAAATTGGTGCTCCAGTGCTAGTGGTCAACGTCGCTCGTTCTCTTTCTCGCATGGGTACTAATTGTGGTAGTGACCCCGTAAAGTACAGAATAAGGTTAGGACTGTGCCAACAGACATAGATCGTTCTTCATTTTTTTCATCGCCAGTCTCCAAGTATCTCAGTTCTCTGTGGGGTGGCTTGCACAGAGAGAGAGAAACATGCCTCATTCCACGGAGGCCGAGGAAGCCGGAACCGGAAGAGAGCGGATGCTTCAAGTTTCAGGGTTGTTGACTAGGATTTTCGGCAAGGCAGAATCACATGTTACACAATGTAACATTGAAAAGAAATTGGCCAAGACGGGAGCCGCCGTGGCATGGGGAATGAGTTGGTTGTCATTGAACCACTTCCATGACACCACCCTGACAGGAGAACTGTTGATCATTGATGTCAGTGTTGGTGGACTGGCACCGGATCGAGTAAAGCATATATATCATGATGAAGAAAGTGGCATGCAGATTGCGATAGTAGAGAGTAATATCAGTTCCACGAGCAGCATGAGAAGCTTCCCCATCCGGGCACCCATGGAATATCGTCGGGGGTCCAGAATGGTCCTTACCCAGGTACGGCCCAGGAACAGCCAATGGCAAAAATGGATGCCTGCAGCATTGCCACAACCATGGCCCCGTGCTTGCGTGGCCCATTTTTTGTGATTTACGATCTACCGCCCGTGATTGGGTAATATATAGAGCCAAGCCTTGGGTTTGCTGCATTAGTCGAAGCTTGGCGTATATGAGTCCAATGATCATAGAGAATGACGGGAAGAAGTGGGAACGGAACGTCATGGATGATCCGATTTGGCCGCGTCACAATGTCACAACTTTTAGCAACGATCGCCATTGGCGGCTGTTGCGTGATTCTGCTTCTAAAAAAAAGATTCTAAATGCATGGATGGCTGATTTAAGCGACAAAGAGCCAGCGGGGGTCTGGACTCAAACACCCAAGACAAAAGAGCTACGGTTACTCTCCAACATCGTATACACACCACAATTCCCGTGCCCGCGCGATCTACATATAAGAACGTTACTGCATACATCCCTTTGATCTTAAAACCGAAAGAAAATATTCGTCAATTGAAATTCTTTTTAGATCAATCACAATGCCCTCCAGCAGTGCTAGTGAACGGACCGAGTCCGTCTCCTCCCATGGACACAACTACAAGACTTCTCTCTCCAGCAAATCTGACCCCAATGCAGCCCTCAGAGAAGAGCAGCCTAGTAAGTACTTGCATTTGTCGCATTATGTTGAGCACACTATTAACCAGTGTAGTTGCCAATGCCTTGGCTGGAAGTTCCATGTTCTCGCTGCGATCCATGCAGCACCGGGATGCGAAGGGTCAGGTAATCAGTAAGTATATCTATGCTATACATATGATATAGTCCATGGCTAACAGACTCCAGCCGACCCAGATCGCTCCAATCCGACGCGCCCCCGACTGGAACGGCCACTGGATACTATCCGAGGGTTCGAGGCGGCCATTGAGGCCAGACGCCGGGAGAATGCCATGTAACGGGGATGGATCGGAATTAGGGATTTGGGTGTTCGGGTATCTTCCAGAAATGATATGATGGGAATGTTTGATTGAGCGATTGTATGTATATTATTATAGTTATTTGGGATCTGAAAATATGGGCCCCTGGGGCTAATTTCCTCAAGCTAAGCTATGTCGACATTAATTAAATTTGATTCAGGCAACCATCGAAGCTCCATAAAAGAATATCTGGAAATTTACTGTTTGCCTACCACGAATCAAACTCCGAGGGATAAAGAATTTAAATTCTCAGCTCGGAGATAAGGCATCCACTCGGCATCCACATCTACTCTACCGGTGCGAGAGTAGTGCTGCGCCGGCATTTAGCCATCATTGTCCCACCCCCTCGGTCCTCCAATCCCAGATCGACGAACAGGATCCGCTGCATCATGTCCACGACGTTTAATGCGAAGCTAAGCTTTACATGTACAGCCCTAACTGCACAGATAAAGCGACACCTGGCTGGTGACGCGTTCGATGCTGTATAGCGGGGCTGGCCTCCTGGTGTGTCGATGGCGGATAAAGCATAAAGAGACGTTGCTATTAATACCAGATGGGCAGAGTCTGCGGTGGGAATTTAACAGGTGCAGTTGTCCTTTCCTTCTGGGTTGTCTGGGGCGTTCTTCTTGTTCTTTCTTGCCAGTCGCTCTTTCGATATCTACTTAATTCCCGACATTCGTTATATAGCATCATTTTCTTCATCGGCAGTGTAAATACTACAACTCTTTCTACTCTATCTCACAATGAAGTTCTCACTCGCGGTGGGAGCGGCTGCTCTGTTGGGCACCGCTATGGCCGATGTTGATCCCATCATCATCAAGGGCTCCAAGTTCTTCTATTCCAGTAACAACACTCAATTGTAAGTTCCTTGCTACCCTACCCCCCTTGGTGGATTACAAGTTCACTGCTGACCATCCCAGCTATATTCGTGGTGTTGCCTATCAGCGTAGGTTTCCCTGGTCTCGCATGTTCTCCACCTTCTATTAACGCTAGCAGAGGACTACTCCAGCAACGGCACAACCGATGGTTCCAACAGCTACAAGGACCCCTTGGCCGATGCCACAGCCTGCAAGCGTGATGTGCCCATCATGCAGGAGCTGAACACTAACACTATCCGGGTCTATGCCGTTGACCCAACCGCCAACCACACCGAATGCATGCAGTTGCTGGCCGATGCGGGCATTTACGTTATCTCGGATCTGTCCGACCCCTCCCAGTCCATTGATCGCAGTGACCCCACATGGGAGACCACCCTCTACTCCCGCTACACCTCAGTCATCGATGAAATGTCTCAGTATAACAACACTATCGGTTTCTTCGCCGGTAACGAAGTGTCCAACACCGTTGGTACGACCGATGCCAGCGCGTTCGTCAAGGCAGCTGTCCGGGACATGAAGTCCTACATCAAGGAAAAGGGCTACCGTACAATGGGCGTTGGATACGCCACCAACGATGACTCCACTATTCGTGTGCACATGGCCAACTACTTCAATTGCGAAAGTGAGGAGAACAGCATTGACTTCTGGGGTTACAACATCTACTCCTGGTGTGGCGATTCTTCTTACTCGGCTTCCGGATACAAGGACCGTACCGAGGAGTTTGCCAACTATTCCGTCCCTGTTTTCTTCGCCGAGTATGGTTGCAACGAAGTTACTCCTCGCCAGTTCACTGAAGTTACCGCCCTCTACGGCGACAACATGAATGGCGTGTGGTCCGGTGGTATCGTCTACATGTACTTCCAAGAAACCAACAACTACGGTGAGTTTTGCCATGAATGATCGAGTTAACGCCCGCTAATCTCATATCCATAGGCCTCGTCTCCGTCATCGATAGCACCAGCGTCAGCAAGCTTAAAGACTTTACCTCTTACTCTAAGCATATCGCCACTGCCACCCCCTCCGGCGTGAATAAGGCTTCCTACACCCCTACCAACACCGCCTTGCAAAGTTGCCCAGCCGTAAACAGTGCCTGGCGGGCCACCTACACCCCCTTGCCCCCTACCCCTAACGAGAACCTGTGCGAGTGCATGTCCGCCGCCGCCGCATGTGTTGTGAAGGATTCAGTTGAGAGCGACGACTACGCCGACCTGTTCTCCCTGGTCTGCGGCTACACTACCTGCACCGGCGTTGCCCACAACGGTACCACCGGAAGCTACGGCGCCTACGGAATGTGCAGCCCCAAGCAGCAGCTCAACTTCCTCCTCAACAAGTACTACACTGAACAGAGCTCCGCCGCTTCGGCCTGTAGCTTCGGCGGCTCCGCTACAGTGACCTCCAGCACTAAGGCGACCGGTACTTGTGCCACCTTGATGAGCCAGGCTGGTAGCGCCGGTACTGGTACTGTCACTTCTCAGCCCACTGGTACCTCCGGATCGGGCTCGTCTGCCTCCTCTTCGACCTCGTCGGGTCTGGGTGTTACCACCGGTAGCACTATGGTGGCTGTTGGATCTCTTCAGTTGGGAGCGTACATAGTGACTGCTGTGTCTTCCGCTATGTTCATGATCATGCTGTAGATGGTTGGAGTAGTTGTGTGGTTTGGTGTTTAAATCACTTTAGTCACTCTTTAGTTATTCTTGTATAATAGATCGTTTGCATTCAGTATGCGTATCTATTAATTTTGAATAAATGCCTAACGCACCTAATACCAAGGGAGTATTTCCGTAAATAAAATGCATTAGTCCCTCAGGCATGATATTTCCGAGTGTCTCAGTATAGATGCCTAGTATATCTGAGAGACGAGGCAACAACTGCGAAACGTACCTATACTTATGCGAACTTCATGCCAGTCAGGATGGGCGCTAGAGGAAAGAAACCTACTTGCCTCTATATAATGTGTAACTTCTTACCAAGGCGAAGGGAACACGGCCGGCTTTATGGAATACAGCCCAATGACTAAGAACTAAAAGAGCGTAGGCTGATGCAAGAGCCGGTTCATTCATTGTCGCTTTTTCTTTCCTCCACATACTGTGTCTTAAGAGAAGTTTGCATTGAATCACGAGCTAGAGGAAGCCAGCACGTACTCCATGGGCTTCCTATTTCGTAGTCATGCTAGAAAATTGATGTCGGTATTGGTTTGCAGCTCCGTGGTACTTCCATTTACTATAATCTAACGAGCTAGCTGGCCCAGTTATTCGACGACGTACGCAGTGGATAGTCCACTTCATAGGTATACTAATCTAGAAATAGATCTTAAAGTGGTAGTAACAGCTTCATAATATCCAGAATGATTTTTTAGGTACCTTGGTGCATTAAAAACTGACCATAGCAACATAACCTGAAAGCAAGCGACCACAAGCACAAACAAAGAACAAGATCTTGCCCAAGGGCCATCCAGCTCAGGCCATCCTATCTATGAGCTTTCGCGAAGGAGACTACCATGTCCAGCCTAGAGAACAGCCTAGATGAGACCGACTGTGGGCGGAAAGCCGTAGGGCACGGGGCCCCGGGAGTCAAGGTCAGCATCTAGCAGCCAAATTGCAGATATCTTGAAGATAGACCCCCCCCCCACCTCCCGCCAGCGTCAGGATTTGAAGAGGTGATAGAAGCCTTTCCCAAGGCCTTCCCATGCACTATATTAATGTCTACAGGGTAAGAAGCTCTCAAACAGGCAATTGCCCCGTATAAAGGCCTATAAATTTGGCCAGATGGATCACGCCTAGAAAATGGGCAGACTGGAGCAGGAATTGCATGACTAGAGCCCTCAGGCACCTCCAAAGGGGAGTCTCTAGGGCAAGGAAAAGAGGTCTTTGATGCAGAGCTAGTAGGTGCATGCAAAACTCTTCAAACAGCTGAGCAGCTAGGCTATACAGGCTCTATTAGATTCCCAGGCAGCCATAGCTCTACTACAAGACATTAGAGCCAGCCCCAGGCAGGGATGAGCTATTCAGATCCAGGATATAGCCCCAAGGTTAGAGAGCCAAGGAATGTCAGATCACTATCCAATGGGTCCCGGGCCACCAAGGCATACTAGGAAATGAGAAGGCAGATAATGCTGCTAAGGCAGCTGCAGCAAAGATCCCCCCAGAGCTCTAGACAGAAGCCTCAGTCTAGCCTTTTTACACAGAACATGTAGAGAGGCAAGCCAGGCACAGAGACAACAGTGGCTTGTACAAACCCTAGAAAAACGACTTCATAGGGCTCAGCAGTGTTATAAACCCCAAAAAGGATGGAAACTGGACCGAGTGGCAGTAGCCCCAAAACCAGTAGCTCGTCGATACTACCAATTAAAGATTGGGCATGCAGCGGTACCAGCCTATCTCAGCCAAATAGGGACCCAAGATCCACCTAGATGCCAGGGCTGCCATGCCCCACAGAGAACAACAGACCATCTATTAGTGGAGTGCATGCAATGGCGTTCCCAGACAAAGGCCCTGTACAGTGCCCTAGCGTAGGCGGGAATACCACCACCAGGGAAAGGAGAAAAAGCCCCAGAAGGCCGATCTTTGGAGACCAGAGAATTATCAAGGCCTAATGGCCTTTCTTGTAGCAAGGGAAGTAGATAGGGCCTTAGAATACAACCAAAGAGGCCTAGAGCGTGTAGAGGAGGCAGAACGTGGCGGCGAGGGATAACAAAGGGGGCAGTCTAGACATGTCTAAGCGCAGCCCAGCAGGTATCGAACACCGAGGAGGGCTTAGCCCCAAGGCCCTGGTGCATATAGGCGGCTCGGGCGAGGAAAAGGACTAGAATGATCATGCAGAAGATAGATGGTCCGATAGGGCCCCTAAGGGTCACCTGGAGGAAGAGGCCTACAGCCACTGCCAAGGACCACGTGTCTGTCATAGCCAAAGGCACTATATGGAGTTAAACTTGATTAATAATAATAATAATGATAATAACAAGATCAATAAACTTTCAATGCCAGAAAAGTGTCCGAACAATAAGAAATCAGAAACCTTGAGGACTTCTAGTAGCCCCTTTGCCTGTAATTGACATGATTCCCCAAAACCCAATCAATAAAAGTCTTTCTTTTTGTGTCTAGAGCAATACTCGGGAGGTATGGGCTGATTTTCCTCCTCCTTGTATGGCTGCCTAATTTCGCCGTGATTTGCCTGCCAGACATAATAGGCTGGGCGGAAGGCACCCGTTCTGACCATTTCAGTGCAATTCCATGGACGAGTGCTAAGAGTGCCTGATCGATTCGGCATGTGCTTTCTTGCTCACCAATAAAAGGAATGAAAACAAACCAGTTCTCGTGATCCTTTATTTGCCCCTCAAAGTTTTGAACTAAAGAACTTGCTTGTGAATCAATTGCATGATGGCCTAGCGGTTCATTCGAATTCTCCACACACGCTTTGCTCAGAGGCAAACATCCCCATGAAGGGTTATGGGTTTCCTGTGCCTGGCATAGATGATGGTGGTGTATCATTTCTTTTGGCCGTAGGACATGTTGCCTGTCTGTTATTTGGCTTCTGAGGATTGTGGATTGTAAGAACTGCTTGTTCTGACAGGAGGATGGCGATAACATAAAATCTATTGCTGTAGCTGGATGATATCTTAGGACGTATATGGACATTTCATTCTGCTTACGTGTCTAATCTGTTTAAAATCCCCCTTAAGATGGCTATTCCTTGGCGTAGCTGGTTCAGAACTATGGGGCATGCCGATTTGAGTCCCTTCAATATCCCGGCTTAATCTCCGAGTCCAGAGTTTCTTAGGAATGCTCCTAAGCACCACCGAATCATGTATCATTGTAGTAGAGTAGTTCCTCACTCTCCGGTTTCCTCTTTTCTCAAAGTGTACAAGTGCCTAGGGTAGCATTCGAGATATATAACGACTTTATTGAGCCGCGGGCTGGGTATTCTTTAATTAATATGTCGTTCCCAAGACACAAGCAAGCGTTGATGTCGAAAGAAGCCAAGGCTTCTATATACTACTAATATCAGCATTTAAGCCTACGAGCTACCCGGAGATAAAACTCCTTCGAAGCACTAAGAATGATATAATGCTTCAATAGTATTCGATGTCAAAGTGTATAGATACCCGAAATTTTTGTCATTGCGGAAGTAATTAACAAAACATTAAAACCCCCTTGAAAGAACACACACAAGGTTTACCATATCACCCAGAGCCAGCCTAAATATAGTATTCGATTCCATGTATGGCAATCAAAGGTCACAAGCAACAAGGAGCCTCACTAAACGCCATGTGTTTTTTCGACACCACTTCCAGTCCACATTGTTTTTTCCAAGCCCCAGAATAGGTAGCTACTACTAGCTAGCCGATGCCTCAATACTAGAAATATTTTCCATTGCCATTGGAGATCAAAATACTCATTCCAGCTGTCTTTCTCTAAGGTACGGCTGACCTTAGCTAATATACGATCCGTACCCCAATAACAAATTGTAACCTGACACTCAATCCAGATATACTATTTGCTTAGGGGCCTCGTCGAAGATCTCAGCTGTTGCATCTTCCAGTGAGTTACATGCAACGGGTGTAAGCTTTCCATAAGTGAGGCACGTTATGTTTTTTGCTGTATGGAAAGATTATGTAAAAGGTGTCATCATCAGGAGGTTTCTTGCAACAACACTCATAATAGCTGTCCTCATAACAGCGACATTGATAATATCGGCTCCTACGACGGGGGTCCGCATAGCATCTGGAAAGTAGTTCGACATACTCACACACACCAAGTCGGTAAGGTTTTCTCGTATCCCCATTTTGAACCTAGGGGAGGCTATAATCTCAGAGAGGTTATAGGCAAATGGAGGATGTATTGGAGCCTAGGAAGGATGGAAGAGTAGTTTAGGTGAAATTGAGGTAGGACAGGTAGCTGGTACAAGACAGGGTTTTTATGGCTCTGTACGTGTCGGTATGTACCATTGTAGACTTTTGTACTACATCGGGGTTTTCCACTGGCGTCGAATGCCGATTTTCGGGGAACGCCTACATTATATTGGATATTTCCTCCGCATGCCTGCCGGCTTGGGCGGCTGTTACATGTCCTCAGCTACTGCAGTTTAGACTTTGATTGCCAATCGGATCTATGCATTTAATTTTTTCTGGCCACCCAAAACTGCACCTGATAAGCATTTTTACTCAGTCCTTTCCTATTCTGACCATAAGCCACTTCCATCCCTCGAACTGCCGTTCCCGGTATCGTTATATCCCCGCAAGATGGGGCTGTCTCCTCGAACCTGAACCCAGTCTGCTCACTCAAGGCTATAACTTCATCCAGCGACAGCTGTAGAAAAGGCGCACTTCCATATAACAACGGGCCTAAATTTACCCATCGACCCCCCGGCCGAAGTAACCTATGGATGTTCTCGAGATACGAGACCAGGTTGCGCGCAGTATCAATAAAGAATAATGATACGATCACATCGTACTTTCCTGTATCTTCCGCAAAGGCTGTGGTGAAGTCGCCTTCTACCAGCAAAACGGAGGGACTCGCCAACCTATTCGGAAATGGGACAGAACGCTGGAGGTCAGCGGTCGTGGCGTGATGCGACCACCAATCGATGTACGGATGAAAAGAGAAAGCGTTGGTGACTGATAGACTGGATATATACCGATAGGCGAGATTCATGTACGCGGACCATTCGTTCATGGTTACATCGAAGCCTGCCAGATTTAGCATCCCGAGGTTTCTAAGTATGCACAAAAGATGTAACTCACCACCCAGCCCATCAACCTCATGCGCTAGTCGTCCCAGTCCAGCACCAGGTAGCAGCACCTTTAACGGCTGTTCGAGAGTCCTTGACATATTCGCAAGGGAGCTCAAAACACACGGAAATGCGTCCTGGCGCTCATCGTACCCTTCATCAGCCCAGTCACGGACAAAATGTTTCATCGCTTGCGAGACGCTCGTTCGGTCAGTGCTGAGACCTTGCTTTTCGTTCTCTTTGATGAAATCGTCGAGCTCCCGTTTGGAGACGTTGTAGAACTGCATTCCGTGCTTAACAATATCATGTGCTAGGCGCTCATTCGTCTCAAAAAGGTGTTCAACTGTGTTTAATTTTCGCGTATATTTAATCGTAGATTCAACCATCTACTCTGGCTTGTTAGCATACATAAAACCATTGGTTTTGCCAAGAAGTCATACCGAACGCTGTCGCTTCGGGACCTTTTTATACCAATCGCGCCATCGCTTAGTCTCAACCAAATTGCGCTCCTTGTAGCGATGGAAGGCATGGAGGGCTGTGAGTAGCCTTTGCCGGGGGTGAGATGTATCCCAGGATCCGGTTGAACGTTGCAGACGGTGTTGTAGTCTGGAATATTCTTCTTTCTGTAATGACTCTATGGAATCAACGATTGTGATGTTGGTGACAAAGACGTGTGTTACTGTCTTTTGAAGATTTAATGTATGATTATTTTGTCGTGGAGGGATTTTCTTACATCTAGTTGAGGGACATATTGTGGGATGGCGTCTTTAGCCCATGCGAGGCAGACAATGTATAGGAATAGCAGATTATACAGCATGTTGCCAAGCATGCTGATCATAGACCCTGTGAAAAACGATAGAAAAGAAAAATCATGAGAGGGAGGGAGAACTCATAATACATCGAAAATTGTTACACCCCGAAGGTCCTCAATTTCCGGGCACTTTTATGTGCCAAGTCCGACGGGCTCATTTGTCGGAACCGTTTTGAGACTGCCTTTCTTGGCACCAAGAGCGATGATTCCATGTATTGCAAAGTGGGAAGGAAAGATTTTGGTTGTGTAGTTCTCTGATAGAGTAAACAACTACATGTTGGTACATACAGCAAAAGCATTCCGATCACTATGTTGACGGTATACTTGTAGAAATAAGTTGTGTTACAGGAGTTAGTCTTAGGGTTTCGATATAATACACTTCTCGAAGACCAAAAAGAGGGATGGGAATGAATAGAAAAAATAAAATAAAAAATGAAATAAAAAGGAGGAATTGTTGAAAGTGATGAATGCTGTTCTTCCTACATTGACTCTATCCGCCCGAGGTTGGCCGCAACTCTAGCATTCCAAAATCCCCAAGGTATGCATAATGTAAGAAGGATCATTCCAGCAGAATTTTCTGCTTCCATTTTTCCACCAGACTCTAAGAGTGCACAGTATATATGCTTAGCCACACCGTCACCAATTTGCGTTGACAAATTTCGAATCGCAGCATGCATGGGTGTACCATTCCCCCCCTCTTAGCAATGTTGGAGAAGTGACGACACAACGTCTCCTGCCATAGTAGCAGTGCCAATGTATAATGGCGCATGATGGAAGCCACTTATGGAAGGAGAAACACCTCCCTAGAGCAGGGACCGAACAGTATCAGTATCCCCACCAAGGACAGCATTGCCGAAGGCTGCGTAGTCACGTTTGTTTCTGGTATCGAATAGATACACTGGAACCCTAGGTAGAATAAGCGTTAGCACTTCAGGGACGTTCTGGTTACACAGCGCGAATGAAGCACCGTATCCTCAGTGTCGGATTGTTTTAAGGTAACTGGGAGACCGGCCAACGAGGAACACATCTTCTGCTTTAATATATCCATGGTCTAACAAATGCATAGCAAACCTGCTATCCCTAGCCTTCAAGGCCCAATATCCTGTTTCCTTACTGTTTAAGCCCTGAATGTCAGCTTCCCACTCGAGGATTCGCTTAAAGCTAACTAGATCCTGCGACTGCAGTATCTTAGTGACCGGGTCAATATATCCTCTGCGGGCTTTTGTTTTGTACCACTCCTCGTAATCTTGAATGAGATGAAAGAGGTCAGAGTTGCGTTTCTGGAACTCCAGTCACCCCAATAATTGTCCGCAGAATCTCTGCAGGTAGCTCTGCCAGTGTCATGGAAGGCGTTTGTTTGACAATTATTTGGTTGTTGGCTTTTATGTATTAGAGCATGGGGATGAGAGTGAATCGCTTATTTCATGAAGGGATCTCAAGCTGATCATGGCGCATTGGTACAGATGTTCATGGGCACCTTGAGAAATGAAGCTCCCCCTGGCTTTATGTCCTCAATATGATGATATGTAGCTTTGTTTGCCAGTCGTGGTGTTTATTCAATATCAGATCTTGTTCTAATACATCTTCATTGGACCATTCCGTTCAGGCACTATATTAAACACATGCAGCACGTTGCACTGCATAACCAACAATGCTACGCGAATCTCCTTGTAAGCTTGCTCTGGATATCTCAGCATTATATGAACACTACACATCATAGATAGCTTAAGGAACTGTGAACTCTTTAGGCTATGCTAATTACCGTATTGGAGGTTGTAGAAAATGTTGTCTGTTGTCTATACAAAGAAACATTCCACCCCAATATGACTAGGTTTCCTCTTCTGTGCGTTATTGTACTTTGGCCACATAGCTAAAAAGTACTGAAAAAATACAATTGCCGATACACTCCTTGGAGTTCTTGCATACCTGTGGTGGGCGACACCAAGAGGCTGGGTAAATTAAAGGGTATTCCAAACGTCGATCCAACAAAGAACGAACAATAGTTCCATTCATAGAGCATATACTCTCTAAATTTACGGAATACCCGATTGTAATACACATATCGATGCTGCGCTTCTTTGCTGCGAGAAGTCTTCTGAGGTGAGCATTCTCTAAACGAGGCCGCTTGGTTATATCCCCGGTTGCGGATGACCGTTGCTGACTATGCTGACTATGTGCCATGTAGCCCCGATTTGGCCTTGACGAGAGTTTGGGAATGCTTGGGATTGGTTGCCTGCTGGATTATGAGGGGAGCTTGCCTTCGTCTGCCGAGGTAAAGGTTTGAAGTTCTTTGATTGTTGATACGCACTTTCTGAGTTAGAGATTCTAACACGGACGTCTAACTTAAGGTTTACTCGAATATTCAGAAGCTGGTTCTCCTAGAATTTGATCTACCTTTTAATGGCCTTATCATCTCACTAGAGAGTCATACATATCGAAGAGTACTCGGTCGGAAATACGAATATACCCATATGCCGTCCCACTCACTCCGCATCTGATGTGTCCCACTATATTCGGAGGTGGGACAGAGCCCCAATACCTCATTTTATAAAACTAGAAAACAAAAAGCCACTAGCACCCTCCATTTTTCTTAAACCCCGTAGAAAAAGCAATTCACAAAAGATGTACTGGACACACCTCATCCGCTTCGTCGCCATCGAAGACAACCAAGAGCACCTTGGTCAATTAGTCGACACACCGCGCGACATCGGCAAAGACAGCGTTAATGGCATACAAATCGCCGCATATATTGTCAATGGGACGATATTCGGTGGTCGGGTGACAGAGATAGTTAAGCATGTTATGCAGGTATATTAGTTATTGCTCTTCTCTTAGTCATACAATGCAGACCAATAGTACGGCTGAACTAATGATACAGCTGCTCTCCCCGATCACCAAAGAACAATGCAACTACATCCGCTGCCTGGGCCTGAACTACCTCGACCATGCCAAAGAAGCCAATATGGCTCTTCCCACGGTTCCGGTGATGTTCACCGAGCCTCGTACTGCTTTGGCCGACCCCTATCCAGCCACCATTAACATCCCGTAATGCGCCCAGGATGAGACCAGTGATTATGAGGCAGAGCTGTGCATTATCATTGAAAAGACAAGACGTGACTTTCCGGAAGAGGAAGCGCTCGATTATGTCCTCGGATATACTGCGTCCAATGTTGTGTCTGCAAGGGCGTTGCAATTGGCGACCACGCAGTGGTCGTTCTCGAAGGGGTTGGATGGGAGTTGTCCTATTGGTATGCTTACTCTCTGTTCAATATACATTGTTGCTAAGTAGTGTAGGACCTGTGCTTGTCTCGTCATCTGTTATTAAGGATCCGCAGTCGCTCTTCATCAAGGGAATTCACAATGGACTCGTCGTGCAGGATGGTCATACAAGGGATATGATCTTCTCGATTAAGAAACAGATTTCGTATCTTTCGCAAGGAACAACACTGGAAGCGGGAACGCTCTTTCTGACAGGGACTCCAGCGGGGATCGGCTATTTTCGAGACCTAGGATTGTGCTGAAGGATGGGGATGAGATCAATGTGGAAATTGAAGGTATCGGGACTTTGGTTAATAGAGTGCGGTATGAATGATTAGGTATTTTTAGAGAGAAAGAGCATATCAACCAAAATGAATTTTATTCGACTACCAAAAAGCATCCTAGCTCTAGTTGTATCTATTAAGCGGTTCAACAGAGTATTAGACATATGACAGGACATTTTGATGTAAAGGGATAGGCATAAGGAATGCAATTCAAGAAGTGCTAAATTACAACAAACTAAAGTTATAACGGTGCATTCACGGAACCTGCTTATGAGGTAAATGGTAATTACTTCAAAAACCAGGCAGGCACTTCAGGTCCCCAAACCGCTAAGGACTCATCCCCCGCCGGCCCATATCCAATCGGCGTTTCCTCGTTGACCAAATCCCCATCCGCATAATGCTCCACCATATTGTCCGTCGTATCCCACCAGTAATCGAAGAGCTGGGAACCAAGGATATGTCTTCCCACGCCCCAAACAGACGTATAGCCCTTTTCTGCCAACCACTGATGGCCAAGGTTCTGAGTGTCAAAATCATGAACTTCAAAGGAGCAGTGGTGGACATGGGAGGTGTCATTGGTGCTCATAAAGAAGCTGTGGTGGTCAACATAGTCCGCGCCGCGATCTATATGCGCAAAGACGGCGACGTTCTTCTTCTGGTCGTCTTTTTCGACGTGGAGGAAGTCGCTCGGGACAATGTTGAAGTTTTTCGTGTAGAAGTTCACCATTTCTTCGAATTTCTGGACGCATAAACCGAAGTGTCCGAGCTGGTCGATCTATTAGTCTCTAATGTTATTGTTGAATGGCGTGCCTGAGAAGTAGCAGACCTTATGAACTGCTGCTGGTCCGGGACTAAAACGCTGAAATTTCCGAACGCGGGGTTTGTCGGACTCTGTATTGACGATAATGCTCTCTGGATATTCTCCGGGCTCAGCCGGCTCTTGCCCGTAAATCAGGTTTACCGGAAATCCTTCCGGATCGGTGAGAGCCAACGAATGTCCCCCTCCAGGGGCATCAGAGAGCCGTTGGATTCTGCCGGCCCCAGGTAGTTGTGCGGCTCTACGCCGTCAGCAACTATTCTCATAACCGCTGGATAGATGATGATTGACTCACTTCTCTAAATCCTGATATGACTCCACCTCAAAGGCTCCCCCCAAAAATTTCTTCTCCCCCCGCTGTGCATGGTACACATATTGGTCTGTCCCATACCCGCGATACCAGATCTGATCCGCCATTTTCTTGACGACCCTCATGCCAAAATCTTGCAGAAACACCGTGATCTGGTCCAAATCCGGGTGTTGGTATCGCATATGCGACAGTTTGACCAGCCGAATCTGGTTTTCCTTGTCGATACCGCAGCGCCTCCTCCATGATGCAACCGATTCTTGGTCCGGGCCGATGGCAGTGATATCGGAGATTGAGGCCCCATGGCAAGGGTTAGGTAGATCGTGCTAGTAGTTTGCATATTCTATTAATGGGAGGTACAAATATCTTAGGAGTATCGGACACTTACACCAGCCATGTTGAGTTGTCGCTGTATGAGAAAATCGTCAGTTGAGTCTCCCATCTCTTTTCTCCCCCGGCTTATATTACCCAACGCATATGGTTTACCCCGCATAAATGGGTCGGATGCGGAGTGGCCCTTTATTTCCGTGGGTTCGTCCATCGGTCCCACGGCTGATCATGCTTTGTCCCACATTTGTTTGTGGGGAACTCACTGGGTTGGGTAAAGATAGGACTAGAATCTATCAGTAATTTGTTTTTATACTTTGGTCAAAGTTCCAAGTCTGTTTTATTCTATGGCGTACTATAACAGCAGTCAAATTGATAGAAGGGAGAGAGATAATAGCATTATGAACAAGATAATATCAAACAAAATGAGCCGATTGTAGGGAAATGTAGTAACGAAAGATACATTATTTAGTAGGGCGTCTCACATCAATGAGCACAGCCAAGCACAGACAACAAACCATCCTTGCGGGAGTTCACTTCGAACCACCTCCTCCTTCCACTCCACACGCTTCCAACTCCAGGAAGTCGGCATATGTTCCTTGCAAGTATTGGCAAGAAGAGCAGCAGGGTTAAAAATGTTGAATACCAAGAGCGAAAGAAGACCATGACTTCATCTAGGACAATGGTGTAGATCTCATGTGTGAAGATATACCCCCGCCACCACTGAAGCAACTCTATACTGCGAAAGACGCCCCGAATAAGAAGGACCAGGATAGAGAGGTTGACGACAATACAAAGATACCTAAGGGGCGGACCGCGAAGGATTTGGCTAATCGCACGAAACATCACCCATTGAAAGAAGATGGTAAAACTGCAGAGAGACGCGAGTTGAAAAATAATCCCAAAGACCATAGTGTATGTACCGGGCCGCTCGTTACCATTTTTCCCTAGAGCCGATGCAGATATGCCTCCCCCAATCCCCTGCAAAATCAGGGAGAGGAACTCGGGAGTCGGCGCTAATGAAATTAATTAGGTAGGATTGGGGGCGAGAGGTGACTTGTCTCTTTTGATGACGGGGATCATCATGCTGAGGACACAGTAGGTGCCGGCTGTTGTGAAAGTAGGTGATATAGATCATGATATTCGTTTAGTATGCAGATGAGATATAGGCTAGAAAGAGTATCCAGGATAAGAGTGACTAGTGGCTCCTCTAGTAGTGTGGCCGAATAGGGGCATTTATAAGCGATCGCACGTCCCATCCAGCCCCCAAACTCCCCGAATGCACCTAGTGAGAAAGCGATGCCAAAGAAGAGATTCTTATGCCAGATCATTTGTGCAATATGCCAAACAAAAACGATGGCGTGTACAACAGTAAAGCCAATACCAACGGCTAGCGAGGGTCAATAGCCATATGGCGAGTGTAGGTTTGGGTCATATGGGTGACACTCCGGGGTTTCAATTTTAGTGGAAGAGGCCTCCCTTGAAAGCATATTGGGGAAATACATTGCCTTTGCATCAACCGAATTGCCTAGCAAAAGATTAGTGTGTACAGGGCTAAATGTCCAATGAGACTGGTAAGATATGCTGAGAGTGGATTAGCCATGAAATGACGGCTCAGGCCTTGACCATCGCTTTCGTACTATATACCGATTGGGGTTTTGAATAGCATAATCCTATTTTCCCTTATCCACCTGGTAGTGTACTCTGATAGCCTCCGACTATGCTGTGCTTAAGTTAATCCGATTATGTTGCGGGGAACTTCCGATTTCCGGTCTGCTCTAACATGGCTGTATTCTAATAGTGCCAATGCGCCTGAGCTTTGTCACTCTACTTTTGATAAGCAGCTACCGAGTGCGATGATTCCAAAATTGCTGTAGTGCTTACTATACTACGATTCTATATTCCTGGCAATTGTTCCTGTGCTTCCATGGTACGGGAGTAAACCCTCTAGCCCTTTTTAGTTTTCAACGCAAAACTGCAGTCAAATCTCATTTCTGCACAAAAGGGGACTACCAATAGCCATACTCAAGCTCTTCTCATCCTCACAAGCCGTAGATACAAATCGATCTGGCCGGAAAATAATATACTTCGCGTGGACCTCTATCTGGATAAGGAACGGCTCATACTAGGTAGGTTCAGGCCGACCATTACAGAGTGCGGACCGGGTAAACTCCACACTAGCAACCTGGAACAGTTCTCGTTGCTGTTGCTTCGGTCGTCTATAAGTTCCACAATGGTATATGGAATATTGCTGGTAGCAAATTTACCCTGCGAGCCTTCTGTCGCTGTCCGTACAAACGCTTGAGCTGGAAATACCTTTCCGCTCATAGCTTTGCAGAAGACGTGAGGGAGGTTTAGGCCTCCGTTTAGCTTCAGGATGAACGCCATGCCCTTAGAATGTATGTATCGGATCAACCCGTGCTTTCGTCAGCCTAGTTGCAGTTGGCGCCTCCAGCTTGGTATTAATTGGACAAGCCAAAAGCACCAATCTCTGACAAAGATCTTCGCAGGCTGAGCTTCACTAACGAATATCCCGTTCTCGATTCTGGTAACCAGAGACCTTTCAGGTTGCTGTTACCGCTCTTGATACCAAGCTGGCAGGACTTGGCCGTGGATTTTCGGGCTAGTGGGATGATATCGACATAACAAAGCAAGTCGCTAAGCGAGAGAAATCACATCACAAAATCCGGACGCGAGCCCCTATCCCCCAACTGAAATGGTTATTTCTGTCGTTGGATATGATGGTTTGGGACGCACAAGGAGGGAATACATGAGCAGAGTCACCGCACAGGATCACCCGGTCTTTGACCCAGGCATTGCAGCTGCGTGCAGAGAAGGTAAACAGTCGCGATCGAATAACAAGTATACAGTCCTCCGAGAGCTGCACGTCTAAGGAAGGCTGCGGAGTAAATAAGAGCTATTTGCAGCGTATCTAAATCACACTTACTTGTACCAGTTTCCCTGGTGAGTAACAAATGGAAATACAACCCTCTTTGTTGATTCAGGTTTGGCCATTTCGTGACCGTCCTCCCCTGGGCGGACGACGAATTTGAATCTCCATAGCCGGTAGCTTTGGAGGCTGAATCGTCCGCAGACAGAAGGGCGGTTGGGGTTGCAAAGAAATCGGAGCTTATACGGGAAAAAGAGGTCGTATACTTGCTCCGAATTGTATCCTAATTTCCACAACGGGAAACTAGGTTGCGACTCCTGGGTTAGGCAAAGTGATGTGCCAATTCAACGCTACCCACTTTTCTCCGTAGAACTTCCTAGTCACATCAGCAGGAATAAGGACGCACGGTAGTGTGAGAAACGTAGAAGATAATTTGGGGAGGAATCCGCACGTTAATTCTGACTAGCACCTGCATCATGAACCCCTTGCTGCATCCCTGTTGGTAAGGTTATGGTGTACTTCTGGATAGTCGATGGACGCCCTATCTAATGCAGGTCATCGGCGGGGTTGAGATTGCGCGACCTATGGCAATTATGAGACATAGAAATGGCTTCATGCCGTTCATACGCACCATATCTGGCGTCCCGCCACAGTGAGTCCACTTTTGAAAATAGAAAGAATTCATTGGCCATACACCCCGGATCGACTAAAAGAGAGAGAGACCCTAGCCCTTGGGGCCGTCCGGATGTCGTTCCCTTGGCACGTTCCGATCAGACCACTCTTGCAACTTCGTACGCGGTCGCACCTCTGCGTGGTGTTTTAGTAGTTAGCTAAGTAAGGTCGCCTGCCTGGATATATCACCAAGTATATACATGAGAAACCTCTGTCGTACTCATGGAGAAAATCTGAGTTTTGAACCTCTTCTATCGATGGATCTCGGTCTATACACCCGCCCTTGGGGGTGGAAAAAAGATTGGAGATGGGTACTTTCTACTTGTCCGGTCAAAAGGCTCTTCCGGGCAAAGTCAAGTTATTTCAAATAAACCATCGTCCGCAAAAGGGTTCCAGCTGCTCTGGCTACCTATATGGGCCTACGGCGGTTCAGGAAGTCATCCGCACCGATGACAAGTACAAAACTTGAAACACATCAAAAAACCCTTTCTAGACCAACAATGTGGGAGCCATATAAGGCGTATATCCGCACGCAGATTGATGTGTATCGGCGCAAGGCCAATGATTCGCGCTGTGTACCGTTTATGAGGAGCCAAAGGTCTACCCTGATGGAGCAGTAATCAATCAATCAATCAAAATTCTAATAACCTGTTCGAGCCCGACTATTGAACATCTCGCTATGCAGGCGCCTCGCCGGTGAGGCAGAATCTATACCTATACGCCAGTTGACATATGAAATGGCGTAGAGCCAAACCTCAGAAAACGCTAATCACAACCAAAACGCCTGCCATGCGTATATACCATCTGCTATCAGTCCCCTGATCATTTGATACCCCTTCTGCCTTCCATGTGCAATTCTATATGTCTGTATATTGCTCAGTTGTCCTGCTGAGCTCGTATTTTCCGTGTAAAAATCGTCTTCGGCATCTACTCCTAATGTTATTTAGCTCCTTGAGGCTCTAGGGGCTCCGCTGTAGTTAACTCTGCCTCGCGGAATTGGCCCAGCACCCCTGTTTTGTGTATAAACTCGGCAACGTAGCGGGTTGCCTTAGGATCCGAGATTATCTTGTCATAATCTACCGTCCTCCCCATGCCAATCTTGTTAAGCATCTCCTTTCTCAGCTCAATGTACAGTGGGCACTGGAGGAGGATATGCCGTGGGGTTTGGAATCCCCCCTCGAAGCAACATTGATCTGAAGCGGACTTCGGTTCAGTCTCCCAGAAAAGGGATAGTTCGGCATCTGCCGATCCCTTGGAGGCCGAGGAAAACCTTCTCCGTGGATATGAGAAACACCAGCAATCATAGCGAAATCATGTTGTCCTCTAACTTCCTTGCTGTCATCTAGCTGACATGCCGTTTGTTAAATGGCTCGGTCGGACACTCCACAATGAATAAATCAGACCAGGCAATTGGCCGTCAACCGCGGTCCATGCAATATCGATTGCAAGGAACCCTCTGCCACGCCCAATAGAAAAGCGTATCATATCGTATTAAAGTCGAAGAGTCTCCCCAAGGTGACTCCCAAGGTTCTCAAGCATCCTTGGCATGGGCAGGATGAGACTTGGCATCTTGAAATCTGCTTTGATCGACATTTACTGTTGACTTCACGAATTTATGCCTTTTAGAAATAGACTCTGCGACAAGGAAGAAAGATGGTATACGTATATCACAAACGATAAAAAGAAGGCTCCAGCCCATAAGAGAGTAATTCTCCGAACAGCCCCAAGGTGCACCGATTCAGGGTCCTATGTGCGCCGTGAGAACCTTGGAGACGCCAAGTATTTCCACTGCTCTTGGCATCCTACACTCTCAATGCAGCCCGTGGCCGATGGTTTATGTCGGCTAAATCTGACCGAATGGAACGGAATGGGAGGATGACAAGGTTTTCTCCGAGGGTTCTTCTAATGATTTGTGGGTATAAAGTCAACTCCATTTTCCGCTGTTGTTCCTCTTCCTCCTGTCCTCCCCAAGGTCACATAAGCCCGAGCATCTCGACATACCCATAAGAACCATGAGATACTCAATTGTCGCTCTTTTCGCCTTGGCCTCGGCTGCTCTGGCTCAAAGCAGCACTAGCCAGGACCCTGGCCCGTCCCCCACGGCCTCCATTGGATGCCACCCGCACGGCGACCACTGGTATGCTCCCACTTTGCGGTGTTATCCCATTCATGGCTAATATACAGACAGGCATTGTGATGGCCCAGCGTCGGCATCAGAGACTGAAACTCCGGCAGTGCCTAGCCCAACGGAATCGGTAGGCTGCGAACCACACGGCGACCATTGGCACTGCGACGGACCCGCTTCCACTTCCGCTGGGGCCACCACTACCGCCACTCACTCCCCCACCGATGAGGTCGATACCACCGCGACTCCAACTAAACCCAGCCCCACCGAGTCAGTGGGCTGTGAGCCTCACGGTGACCACTGGCATTGTGATGGTCCTGCTGAGACTGTCGCATCGGCATCCAGTGGCAGCAGTAGCAGCAGTGGTTCGACCGGGAGCCGCTCAAGTGCTGCTGCAACCGCTTCAGGTACCGGATTGGGCGCGGATAATGCGGCGGGTAACGTGGGTGTTAGAGTGTCTGTTCTCGTCGGATTGGCGTTGGGGGTTGCGGCATTGCAACTTTGAGGAGGCACCAACATCAATGTTGGACACTGTACATGCCACTTGCCTCAGGGGTGTGTCGAACCTATAATGTATTTACTAAAATTGTTTTGGATTTGATTAGGAAATGGTACTAGAGGATCTGGAATTTTTTAATTAGGGTCGCCTGATCATACGATTGCTCCCGGCATCCGAGTGGTGTGTCCCGTCAGACCATCCGGATACCCACTCGTCTTGGCTTTGCTCCAACACGATGGTTCGCCTTAAATATTGCATGAAAATCATCTTAGATGTGATTGGAACTTCTCAGCTACCAGCGCAGGATCATCTCAGCATGGAGTTCTTCAATTCTACTTCACTCCCGCCAATGGCTTCGTCATATTCACATCTCGTCAAGTTGGCGCATCAGAACCCCAACTTATCGAGCCTAGAGAACCTCTGGGAGGCATACTACTCCTACTGGAATAATGATGTCCTTGCTACCGGTAAGCTCTCGTAACCTCAACCAACCCATATTCGATCACTAAACAGCACAGGAATCATCACCTTCATCGCCCACGAACTCATCTACTTCGGCCGCTGCCTGCCATGGATAATCGCCGACGCAATGCCAGGCACCTTCAACCGCTGGAGGATCCAAGACCACAAATTACCACCCTCGATGGCCACCCAATGGAATTGCACCAAATACATCCTCGCCATCCACTTCATTGTTGAACTGCCTCTCATCATCGGCTTCCACCCCATGATGGACCTCTGCGGCCTCAAATATGCCACCCCATTCCCAACCCTCAAGACCCTCGCCGCCCAACTCGCCCTCTTCTTCATCGTCGAAGACACCTACCACTACTGGCTCCATCGTGCCTTCCACTGGGGACCCCTCTACCGTTCCATCCACCGCATCCATCACCAATACGCCACCCCCTTTGGTCTCACGGCCGAGTACGCCAGTCCCTGGGAGACGCTCCTCCTAGGTCTTGGCACAATTGCCCCACCCCTCGTGTTGGCCTATGTCACGGAGAACGTTCATTTGGTCACTGTGCTGGTGTGGATGGGTCTGCGTCAGGTCCAAGCTATTGACTGCCATTCGGGCTATGACTTCCCCTGGAGTCTGAGACGGATTATTCCGTTCTGGGGTGGAGCCGACTGGCATGATGATCACCATCGCTACTTTGTGGGCAACTATTCGAGCTCATTCCGCTATTGGGATAGTAAGTTTCTTCTTTTCGGGATTTGGTATTTCGGGGATACGATGGCTAACTGCTGTGATAGTCTTGATGGGCACTGTTGCTGGTCCTAAAGGTGGACGGGAGAGGAGACATCGCGATTAGATTTTGATGCTGTCCTCGGCGGTAAGAGGGAACAGTCATCCTTAATACTTTTTTTGGACTGTAGGATTTTTTAATTTGGGCCTCTTGTTGTACAAATTTGGCCTTTCATTGTATGATTTAGAACGTGTACTATTATATGAAAATAATTGATATGAAATAATATGCTTATACCTTAGTCATTTTGTTGCTTTTCTCGTAGGCCTTTGAGGTATAAGCCTAGATTGAGCGTATATATAGGGGTGGAGGATGATAGAAAATACGGCCGCTAATTAACAAAAACGAGCAAAGAAAGAAAAATAGAAATTGATAAACAAAATGAGAAAAGAGTTCTCTCGTCCGAATGCGAGGCCGGCCATAAGGTTCGGGAATGAATCAAATCCCGCATAAATTGATCCCGGACCGAAGACAGATGCCGACATCTGTGCTCAATCACGGCCACGATGCGCCCAATTATTCTTATTATTTCTTTTCTTCCAACCTTGAAGCTGGTCACACGGAAATAGTCAACACTATAAGCAAATCTATTGATATAAAAACTCAACACAAATTAGACACAAAAAACACTTGGCGGCCATCATCCACCGTCCAAAGCGTTATAGAATTGGTCTCGAAAAAGCTGGTGACCAAGGTGGCTGGAAGATATCTCTGTGAAACTCATGGAATTAGTGTCTCGCTTGTTATCCCATGCACTATCGGCATTCTTCTGTGCCATCACTAGGGTGTTGGGGTTGTCGCGACTGCTCGTAAGACTATCAGTAATAGTCTATCACTAGCCTGACTGATTTTGATCGTTGCTATTCTTGGCGAGAATACTCAGTTGATAGTACGTTTGTTTTGTCATTTGATCGTGGTACGTTTAAACCATGCTGCGTGTAGTCTTCCAGTCTTTATTATGGAGCATGTACTACCCAACGTTGGATTAGCCATTGAGCGGACGTTAAACATTTCGATGGGTTGAAAGTCTTTGCTTCAGCCTAGTAAGTGATGCACAGTATACCTCAAATCAATGGGTCTATAGTTGGTCATCGATAATTATCGGTCGTATCTCGTTGGGTGGTCGCAGACTTGGTCCAAATCTGTGTTACGATATTCGACTCGTCGTTGTTGTTTTCATCACTGAGCCTCGGGAGTAACCTTATCAGCATACACAATTACTATCATTCAAGGGGTTAGAATGTGGTGTACCCATTGGATAAACGTAGTATCTATGGTTGGTGACCATCGCCGCTTGGATGGATATGTTATACAATGCACTCGCAAAAGCGGTGGCCAATTCGAGAAAGTTGCTGCGTGAGTATATCCTTCAGTGCAGCTCAAGATTCAACTGTCCTTGTGGTCTCACCCTCAAATAGAGCATTTGGGCGTCCAGACCGGGAAACCTCAAGGGGAGAGACGAGGTTACCCCTTGAGGGGTTTGATTGGACAGATTCCCTAGTCGACACATAGCGAACTTCTTTCCCAAAATCATGAACCCTCGCACGTTGGGCAGTATTAAAGTTACGTTGGATACTGAAGACAGAACCATGCAAATTATTCTCTCGCCAACTAACCTTCCATTTCGGGGCTCGCCGGAGAGTCATATCTTTCTACGAGAGCACACCCTCTCTGACATTGCATAATATTTACGAGAAAGCTGTATACATGGGCACAACAAAATGACCTTCCACAATTGCCACGGGATTACCGTGCTTCATGGTCCTGCATCAAGTATCGCCAACCCGGAGAAAGACTCTTCTTCTGAGAAGATCAGCTTTGAGTGAGCCCTTAGTCCCGCCGAAGATCCGACATATCAGAACTGCACCCTAACCTAAACTAGTTTGGTTGCGATCCACGGCTTGAATGGCGATGCTATCCGTACCTGGAGTCATGACGGAACAGGGGCCATGTGGCTTCGGGATCAACTATCGGGGGTACTTCCCAATGTCTAAATTATGAGCTATGGATATAATGCGCGATTCAAGAATTTCACCGCGCAAGAAGATCGACGCTCTACACCGTGCTTGTTACTCAGGGAGCTTGCTGATTGCAGGACAACGGAAGAACGTTCCGGTCTCTACTTTCTGGTATCTTGCTGAACTGTGTGGGAAGGAGAGAGATGGGGTGCCAATGGAAAGATGTGAGTAAACACCATATTTTATAAAAGTAAATGTGCATGCTCTGACATGGGGTTTTCAGACGACCCGGTGCAAATTTGCCCCATCCACTCTTCGTGGTGGAAGGGGTTTGATCCTGAAGCTTCTGTTTCATTTGATCAACAATCGAGGCAGTAATTAGACGTGCTCAAACGATCGGGGCGCAAGTCGGTGGAATGGAATCCCCTGTGACGGGGAGCTTACGTCTAGTCGGCAGTGCACTCAATATTCTGCACCCGTAGGTGCATCGTTTACTTGGATGTAGCTAATCACCTTGATATGCATCATTTGTTCCGTTCATACTGTTCGGTAATCGTGCAACAGGCTTAGACCTCTGGTATTACCCCTGAAGTCTTCAGCTTTCTGCCGCTTAGGGTTGACTTCAACCGACTGATGGAGCCGATGAATCTTGCTAGAAGGTACTTTTTTCCAAGATTTAGATATTAGTCTTATGCCCATATATCAGTGAGTGGTGGCTTCTGCTCTTTGGTGTGCGACGACGGACTTTGTCGGGCAAACGCAAGAGACCGTCACCAATCCCGTACAAAATCTTGCACTTGCTATCCGCTTTCCATGAGGTCTTTCAATAAAATGGATATGATCTGCGCTTTCTTGGTCGGGGATTGATGTGGCTAGTCGCGTTCTCCGCTATTTTATATCCTCACCATAAACTCCAATAATACTCCAAAGTTGAAAACTACTGCAGGCATATAGCGGTAATGGCTCGACATAATTTAAGTGCTCCATTTGATCATCTCATTTGTCCATGAAACTCCTGCGCGTGATACTAGGGATAATGTGACATATCTACAAAATGGTTGGTGCATCATTGTTGATGTAGCTGGCCTGGACGAGGCAACAGAATTAAAATTTGGGTCTTGGCCGACAGCCTCAAGTGAACGGTAAATCTATGAAATGGGAACATAAGTATTTGCCTCCCACCATTTAGATGAAACGTCGGTGGCAGAAGAAAGAACAAGGCGAGTGGATGATAGAATGACTTGGCAACAACATAATAGCCGCAACAGGGCAAGCCTCTTAACTGTCAATACACCAGTTTGGTTTTTAATCTTCCTTAATGCTTCCCAAGACATAACTCCTATGCATTCATAAGCATTGAGACGAATACCATAAAATTTGGGTGATTCAGTTCCACTATCTAACTATTTCGCAATGACAAACAATGGAATATTCAACAAGTGCCTGAAATATCTCTTCCTCTGTTACACCGGTGGATTTACCAGAGCCGAATTATCTTACTGTACGCTCCTCTGCAGTTCGGGAATTCTTTCGAATGAACCGCAACGCGAGCAGGTATTGCCGACCTTCCTATGGCTTGCGCCCCCATCCCGGTACGTCATCATCGAAGCCTTCCTCTGGTGGTAGGTCAGAATGGCATTGAGTACATAAATCCAAAAGTCAAAACCTTACCAGGAATGGCTAGTCTAAGCTAGCGACACTTGAAACATAGAATCATAGTGGCAAAATCCAAAGCTCCAAAGCCCTTGGAACAGTTCCTCGCCAGAAGAGATGCTTTTTGTAACTCCTCATAAGTTGATTCCTGTTGCTCAGCCCACAACTTGCGAAGGTATATGGCTGTAATTGCCCACTTTTAACGGCGTCCTGGATCCGCAAACTCGGTATATAATGAATTGAGGCCAGGCTTTTCTAGGCTTGCAAGAGATACCATACATTATCGTCCTTTATGGTTGAGTACACCTTGTGATAAATACTCTCAAAATTGATAGATATACACCAAGAGACGGATATCGAAGGAATGTCGCATGTCAGATTTCTTGACAAGTTGATAATAAGCTTCGAGGAGCCGTCGAACGTGGAAAACTTGGCCTCGGGGAAGCATCTCAGTGTCGTCTACACATATCTTGATGTCTTCTGAGGGGTATTCGTGATGATAGCATCTGTAGAAACATATTGGACTGCGTAAATAGTGAACTTTTCCAAGACATAAAATCGTCAGGGTTCGGTTCCTGATATGTTTTCCACCTCCATGGGTTCATATGTCTGTCCACAATTGTCATCGCAAAGTCATCCATCGTCTAGGCTAAAAATGTCGATTTTGTGGTGGAGTGCCTGGCTCTTGCTTGCCGGGGGACTATCACATCATCGTTTCTCCTTCCAAAGCTTTTTGAATCGAATGTGCGGAATATATAACGCGGTGTTTTGTTTAGATGAAAATCGAACGGCTTGAACGACCGACTAGCAGGCGGATCAAAAAGAGTCGGTACGGGGCAGTTCCTCATTATCTCGTTCCAAAAGCTAATTCATTTTTGCTCCATTTTAATTCTGTCCTTGACCTTGCTATCGGAACTTTAACAATCTCTTCGAGACAGAGACGATTTCCATCCTCGGAGAGTTTGTCGAGCCGAGAGATTTCAAGGCATTGCTGGTCAAGCATATATTGATTTAGAGGGAGAATATAGCGGCGATAATGTAGGATGCCGTCATACTTTGTTGCTTCTTCGTGGCATTTCCTGGCGGTCATCAGTAATGCGCATTCTTCCTTGCCTTCGGAGGTCTCCAGAATACTCTAGCATACTCTTAATTTCTGCGTCGAAATGTACCAGGAGGCCTTGGTTTTCCTCTGGTAGCTGCCTGAGAGATCAATAAGACCGGAAACTGCAATGCTGACTATGGAATCATTGGGGTCGCTAGTCATCTTTGATAAAATTTAAAGATCTCAGTAGTGCAAGGATATTTTAAGGTCAGCATTGTTCCTGGTAGATAATTTCTGAGTGCTAGTATAGAAAAGAGTCGCCACTTAGCAGCATCTTTTTGGGCTAATTGGCTGTTTCTAGACGCTTCCAAGACAATTTATTCAGTGGTCTCTCTATGGCTTCCGGTTCCGGAACTGATAAATTCGTTTTCTTTCAACCACTCAGCTCCTTGAGAGAGGGGCGGGAGATAATACCAAATGAGCCCTGAATTGGAAAGTAATTGATGCCGATGCTGAAAATGTCAACCATCCTCACTGAGAAGGCACCTTGGGTCAGATACTACTGTGACCTTCCCAGATATTGTGACGGAGCACGTTATAGAATAGTTTTCTAGTGCCTTACAGCAATTGATTGAAGTAAAACCCTCCGTTGCTGCTCTATTCTCCGTCTCCAACCACACAATTTGGAGTCTTGGACTGCGGGTATTTTAAGACAAACTGAAATCTGGGGTTCAATTATCACTGTAGGAAGGTGAACGCCCATTATGCGCGAATCCAGGGGTTCAACATGCGGATCACGTTATAAGGGCCGAATCTAGGGATCGGTATTCTACTGATATAAGTACCTGTACCTCGCCGTGCCATAAGCAAACCATCCAACTATGGTCAAACTTTTTTTGACGCGGACTAAACCTCCGGAAGGGCCTTCAAAATCTAGTACAGAGCCTGACAGGCTAGGTATCGGCCATCGCTGTGGAGGCTTTAATTTATGCGTTAGCCAACATTCGCCGCGCATTTTCAGACTTACAGTCAAGTCCCCAGGTTCCTTGCTGATTTCGACCAGCGCTTTCTTCCAGTCGTACCGCATTCCTTTGTTCAGAGTTTAGTAGAGCACGTTAAGTGCCGCGAAAGTGCCGCTTCAATGGATGCAAATAAGGGTGCAAGGCTGGGTATATCTTTGTCGCAAGAGGTACTATACTACCTAAATAGAACGCTGCACGTCGGCCGATCTTTGAGGCACATTTTATGGTTTAACTGCGCGCGACGCAATTTATTTTGGCTCCGACAAACCTTAATAGGTAGGCCCCAGAAGTTTTATGTTTCTTCCGTCTCGTAAATTGTTCACCTTGTTTATTATCACATCAACCTTCTCGCGCTACATCACAGTGGCATGCTCTTCCTTAGTAACGCTTCCTATACTCCTAGAAACATAACGTTCTACTTTATTCAAAATAGATGATGCGCTTCTCGTAATCCGCTACGGCCACCGTTCCAGAATGCGAGCGAGGATCAGATACTGTTCACCAAAGGTCGGATCCAATGCTTTTGAAGGTGCTTGGCATACTATTGCAGATACACAATAACGGTTATAAAGAGGATGGACTTCATGTCATCATTCTCTGATAAAGAACGCACTTTGACCAGTTAGCATCCGTGCCTTTCGTTTGGGGTCATTTCTGAAATCTGCAATGCCGTGATATGGTGAGATAGTCTATTTTTTTTGATATCTAATCATGCTTAAATGGCTTTCCATTGATTTCTACAACAAGTGAGAACGGACATAAGTTTTCTACTAATCACCATTCAAGCCAAGCCCAGAAAGCAAAACATGGTCAAATTAGCATTACCATTCGCTTCTTAAGACTGGCTTAGAAAGGAGTCAAGATCGTGCCAAAAGTTAGGCCGAGATTTTCCCAAAAGTCTCCGAAATCTTGAGCCACATTGTCGAAGGGGTTCGTCTTGTTTCCGTGTACCATTGGTAGTCCTCAAGCCCAAGTGGATCCCCATAAGCAGCCTGCATAAGCCCGGAGATTAGTGCACAAATGTACCGGGTGAGGAACCGGAAAGGATGGCTTGATTTGGGGGTTGAGAACTTGGTATCCAATTGAAAATGAGCTTCCAGGTTATACCATGGTTCAGTATCCACGCGAGCGGATCAAAGGCCCACCTTCGAGCCGTTCCTGTTTCTTCAGTGGCGAGGAACGTCGTCATTGTCAGCACCTAAAATCGTGTACACCAACTATAGTTGCAGGATGTGATCAATGGCTGTATTGGGTTAGGGATTGTGTCGAGCGCCTGCATTGGTGGTACAATAATCCTTTTTCCTCGTCTGAGTTGTTGGTCGGCTGCGTAATTGGCGCGAATCATGGAACAGATAAAAGCTCCACTGTCATCGCGGAGATAATGGACTTACGGAGTATGCCTCAAGATTGTGGATCATCCAAGGAATGAATTTCTAAGCTCTTCTAATCTTTTTTGTCGAGTTTCGATGCTGCCGAGGCCTTCCGCCACTCGAAATCGTGCTCTATAAATCCCACGGGGACCTTCGAGGAATCAACACCGCAGATCCCTTTTGCATTTCAAACATACTCAAGATTTACTAAACCTTAATCGAGATACAATGGCCGCTACCGACTACAAGTTCGAAGGCTGGATGGGCCTTGACCCCAAGGCCGTCGAGGGCAACATGGTCTGGAAGGAGTTCCAGCCCAAGACCTGGGAGGAAACAGACGTTGATATCCGCATCACACATTCCGGTATCTGTGGGTCGGATTTGCACACTCTGCGCAGTGGATGGGTTCGTTCTATCTTTCAGGAAGGATATACGAATTGTCGCTAACAGTAACTAGGGTCCTACGATGTACCCCTGCTGTGTCGGTCACGAAATCGTCGGAATCGCTGTTCGGGTTGGCTCTCAGGCCGAAGGAGACATCAAAGTTGGTGACCGTGTCGGTGTTGGCGCACAGAACGACTCTTGCCAGGGCCGCAAGGGCGACTGTGAAGAATGTGCCTCGGGCCTTGAGCAATACTGCCCGAACCTGATGGGAGGTACCTACAACTCGAAGCACTGGAACGGCGACAAGTCTTATGGTGGATACGCTCTGTACCACCGGTCTCCTTCCCGCTTCGTTATCAAGATCCCCGATGCTATCCCCCCCGCCATGGCTGCTCCTATGCTCTGCGGCGGTATCACCACCTACTCCCCTCTTCGCCACAATGGCTGTGGCCCCGGAAAGAAGGTCGGCATCATCGGTGTTGGTGGCTTGGGCCACTTCGGTATCATGTTCGCCAAGGCCCTCGGAGCCGACAAGGTCGTTGCCATCTCCCGCAAGGCAAACAAGAAGGAAGATGCTCTCAAGCTCGGCGCTGATGCCTATATCGCCACGGATGAGGACGAGGATTGGGCCAACAAGAACTCTCGCAGCTTGGACTTGATTGTCTCTACTGTCTCCTCTTCTAAGATGCCTATCAGCGATTACATCGCTCTGCTCAAACCTAGCGGCAACTTCGTCCAGCTGGGTGCCCCCGAGGACGGTGCCCTGACCATCCCCGCACACTTGTTGATCTTCAAGCGCATCAAGTTCGGAGGATCCTTGATCGGAAGCCCTAGCGAGATCCGTGAGATGCTCGAGTTGGCCGCCGAGAAGAACGTCAGGTCATGGGTCCAGGAGAGGCCCATGGCGGATGCCAACCAGGCTGTCGTGGACATGGACGCTGGCAAGGCCCGTTACCGTTACGTCCTTGTGAACGAGCAGTAAACTGAACTTTTCAGATTATGAAAATTGTACATAGAACCTATAGATTAATTGAGTGCATATAGACCAACATCTACACAGTTTCCTCGAACGATCGAACTGTATATGGCTCACCATTTATAACAGCTGTTTCTCCCAACGTCCGCCACTCGGGTTTCTCTTCAATGCCTTTGACAGCGGGCAAGTCGCTACCCTCAGGACCTAGAGCATATACCACCGCCCACCCAGCACTCGGATCCCATTCCTCTCTCCTAGCACTAACATTCCTCCCGTCCTTCACGACCACAGCACCAGATCCTCTCAAGCGCGCATACACCTGCCTCTGCCGCACCACCAAATAAGTCCCCCAAATCCTCGCCAAAAATGTCCTCGTAACCTCAACCTCCTCGCCCTCTTCAATTTCAGCATCACGCTTAGACTCCAAAATCCACGATATCCCCTTCCCCGGCCCCTCGGGTCCCTCCCTAAACTTCAACTCCCGCCACACCTCCTCATACTCCGTCACCGGGGCCCCGGGTAGGTCAGGACGTGGCATGGATCCAGTCTCGAGATCATCCCCATTCGGCAGGGTAGTGAATGTTCCACAATCGACGGCGTCAAAGGAGTTATACGAGTCGATTTCATGAGTAAATTGCACGCGGCCTGGAACTGTTGGCCTATTTGTAGAACCTAGGGCTGGTTATGAAACTTACGAGGTTCACTGCTATCCACCACACGCTGTCCGGCTATCGCCCAGTCGATGACACCAGTCTCCTTGTCTACTCGGAGATCGACGTACCAACCTTTGACGGAGATAACAATAGTGTCGGTCGTTTCGGAAGCGGGTTCCGGCAGCCATCGGAGGGAGATTCGTGTCGAGAGACGGCTTTCGGTTGGGGGTTCTATAGTGTGAGTGGCCATGGTCTGTTTTGAAGAGGCCTTTGGAAATATGATTTCGCATCCTAGTCTCAAGGGATGAGCGCGTTTCTTATCAGTACTTATACCCCGCTTAAAGTGGGCATGATTATTATTGGTCAGTAAGGCCGAATCATTACTCCTTAGTTTGAAAGGTTTCGATAGTACGAGCAACGACTCGTTTCTACGGGTACAAACTCTTATGAATATCATAACTCTGGTTCGTATTGTTCTACGAAATGCATACAATTTCTTGAACTAGATAAGGCGATGACTTGAATCCCGAAAGAATATATAACTTCGTTTTCCGAACACAATTCTATCTTAATACTTAATACCGTTCGAATGATAGCTTAACCAGCACCTGCATTCCCTTCCCTAGCACTAAACACAAGCCTGCACATCTGATCCTTTGGCCGAGCGGAGATAATCTGATCATCAAGGTCCATGCACGCAATCATATTCGGGGCGATCGACGTCTGGAATCGGGAGTACAGCTCTCGAAGGAGAACTTTCATCTCGACCATGGCCAGACTACTTCGTTTAGTTGAATCCAGAAGGTATTGGCTGTGAAATTACTCACTTCCTTCCAGTGCATCCTCTTCCTCCCGTCCCGAATGCGAAGAACAACCGATTGCGCCGTTTCATTCCCTTCTCTTCCAGCCATCGATCTGGATTAAACCGATCTGGCTCAGGGAATACTTCTTCAATCCGGTGCACCGTATATGGCTGGCAACTGACAATTGTATTTCCTGGAAGAAAATACCCATCGATAGTGCGGCCGTCGGACGGTACATACCGTGGGAAAGACATCGGGATCGGAGGTGAGATTCTCAGGGCTTCCTTGATGACCGCATCCAGATACGATAACCGATCCAGTGGCGTATCCTCAGATGCTGATCGTAGCTCCTCATGAAGACGGTCTTGAAAACGAAGATTCTGTGGCTGTGATAGTTCCCACATAAGGAAGCAGAGGCCATCACCGGTGGTGTCGATACCTGCTGCCATGTGGTCTTTACACTCTGCGGCGACTTGCATGTGGCTGAGGGGTGAGCCTTTACGTGTGAGACGCGCTACTAGACTGTAGTCGTCCGGGTGTTGCTGACCGGCCAGTTGGACGACGTAGGCATTTGCTTTGGGGGAGCGACGAGGTATAAACCAGGAGGGGAAGTATGGGGTAAATGCTGGCAGATAATAGTGTAGCAGGTTTTCTGTCACATTTAGTCTCGATAGATCTATAAGGTTCATATTGGGTAAGCCACATACTTTGCAAGCTTTGGTGGTAAGTCAGTTCCTCCATTATCTCAAAGCCACTGGTGTCATCTAGGGACTTTAGACCACCTGGGCTAAACATGAAGTTTGTTACACCATCGAGTGCGAAGCAATGCAAGAGGGACTAGACCAGTAAGTTATTGCCACTGCAGATAAAAGTAGCACTCTCACATAAACATTCACGCTTCCTTGAATGGCAGCACACTTAGCTACAAAGGCCTGGGCACGCTCCTTGATTGCCGATAGGTGCTTGTCGCGTACGATATTCGACATGGCGTATCGGTCTGCTAGCTCTCGCTTTCTCAGGCTATGCTACCTTTTGTTAGTCATGTTTTTATATTATTTATAAGATGGGGAGAGGCCAAACCCCTTGCTTATCAAGCGTCGAGAACATAGTCCTTTCTTTATCAGCATGTGCTTAATTCCATCAATAAAAGAAACTTTTATACTTAAGTCCATATTGTCGGAAAAGATTATAGTATTCCGTCTTATCATAGCCACTCCCGCCCGATGCGTAGATCTCCCGAATAGCATCTAAGCTATTGAAAGATACCTCATTTGGTGCGAGACGAACTACAGGGCCGTATTTCTTGTGTAGATCATGAATAAATAGGCGCCTAGTAGCTGTGAACTCGTGGTACTTCAGACAGAGGCTGGTGAAACTGGTGTACAACGGCCCGGGGAGTTTCGCAATAGGAGACGACAGACGCTTGAATAGGTATAATCCGAAAAATAGGATACTGCAAAGCCATAGTGACCACATGGTGTAACAGAGGTATGGATGGACCTGGGCGTGGAATACGAGTCCGACAATGGTAACATGTTCTTATATGGCTGACGGAGGTCCATGATAAGGCCAACAAGATCAACTAGCATTACACTATCCTGAAAGGGAAGCCTGAAGAGACGCTACCCCAGAGATCGAAAAGTCTATCCAATCTTATGTGGCCCTGCATGAACGATAGGCGGTTGTTATCGTGCGGGGTGCCATTGTCGGATGCTTCCGACTGATAAGCGGATGCGCCTTTCAGCAACGGATTGGTTAGACATGAATCTACAGCAGCTCGTCCTCGATATGCGAGCATGGGTAAGAAATACACCCCAAGATGATTTCACCCATGATTTTCATCACCTTCTCACAGAGCTGGGCCATTTTTAAATGAGACTCCTCAGGTAGTCGGATGTAAACTTTCATTCAGGCTATTTTGACCATATCACATCGAGTACAGACAAACGGGAATCCTTCGATGAGGGCCAAGCGGCCCTACAGTTCACATTTCCGAGTATTGTTAATGCTTAGTACGACACTTGCTGCAACGGACTACGTAGGTTGACTTGCCTCTGTGATCCAATGCTGTGTCAGTGTAACACGTAAATTCGACGCCGCAGTAGCGACAATTTTGCAGATGCCGAAGACTATTCTGAATGGTGGTGTTCGCAGTTATTTCCTCCTTCTGGACTGCTACCACGCTCTCTATCTTTTACTCCAGCGACCCCGTGTCGCTCTTCACAATCAGCAAGTTCCCTTTGGTTCCACTCAAATCTCGCTTTAGTTCATTGGTCTTCAGTGCCAATCCTTTTACCACTGCAGCTACCAAGGGAAGATCTATGAACTGCACGATATCTTCCTATTTCACTAAATCGTCAAAGTGGTCAATTATACCCTAGCTAAGTATATTTCGTAGTCCTGTGTCTCTTGTCGACGACTCGAGAGGTACCACGATGAAGGATGCGATTGATTTTCGCATTCGCCTGCTCCTTTAGGGCGGGAACATCATAGTAATCTGCTATGGCAACGATGTACACATGAGGAAGTGGTATATCAGCCATTGTCCCTACCTCCGGCGGCTCGGTGTTGACCACTATTGAGGCCTCCCGGAAATCTTTCCATGTTTTTCCTTATCCTTTCTGTCGGTGTCAGAGACTGGTATTGGATCTTCCAGTGATAGGCGAATGGCTTGTGACAAGTCTGCCAGGGACTCAGTAATATAGCCCGGAAAATCAATTTTGTCTTCTTACCTTTGTCCACAACGTCTGCACGCTGGTGTTCTTGCTCCTCCGCGCTCTACACTGGAGAATCATTATACTCTCCAGTATACATGAACTGTATCATACATTCCAAAGTACTGATGTCGAACATGGAAACCTCATCTTGAAACACTATCCACCTCTATGTATACGTGAGACCCTCACAACTATGGTTCTTAATCCTGGGAGCAATCAAAAGCGTGCCTGGGAACCACGTCATGGATCCTGGGTTCGAATAGAATCCCAGGAACGTGAGGGTCTCACGACATGAACTGTGGGATCTGGAATGGGCAGTCAATATTAGGAATACAAACTGAAATGCTGGCAATAAGAGCGGGCAACAGGAAGAAGAGGTGGTTAACTTGGCAAAAAATATGGTGTAAACACACCGTTTGACGAGAAAAAATATGCTTATGAACGATAAAATGCAACGGTTAATTGGAGATTGACCGAATATGCATATTCAACGATGCTTTCCACGATATCGGCAATAAACAAGAATAGAAACATAGTGGTGAAAACTTGAAGTTCAACGGGCAAGCAAACTTGCAGCCGGTGATTATATGGTTGTTATGGTCGAAAAAGAATATACGGACGGATTCATTCATTTTCTTGTCACAGTAAACACAGTGAAAGAAGTAGGGTGTTTATTGAACATTATTGGCCAGACAATAGTCTCCACTCTAAATCGCACGCATTTCCTAATACTCAGACACCCCCCAAGTCTACAGTAAGAATTTATTTCAACCTGCCCGCTTTTCTACCATATTCCCCAGGCCCATACAAGTCCCCATCCCGTTCTAGTACCTTGCTTATTATTTTGTGAAAATTAAAAAGGAAAAAAATATAAATAAAAAATAAATAAACCAAAAAGAAGACCAGAACCTCAGGCTAGCTACGTTGTACAGTTGACCAAATATTCCAAAGCAGACATTCATTGTTTACTGTTGGCCCTCAATATCAGAAATTCCCTGGTGTACAGTACATAGACCTCAACTTGATGCGTTCCTCCGACACCATTAATTGAAAGAACCAAGCTCCCTCTCTTCCGTGCGTCAAAATGGGCATGGCAATAAATTCGTCAGGCACATTTTACGTTAATCACCTGCTGGAGTGACCGTTTCGGAGTTTTGCTGGTCTGAACTTGAAAGCCCGCCCTTTCTGGACCGCGGATTCCTCGATCGCCCCTGGCCGTGGTCTTCAACGCAAATTTGTTCCTGCTGTGAACTCATCACCCGCCGGGGGACCGTTTCAGGTGTTCGTTGGCCATGAACTCTTAAAGACCACGGTTTCTGGAGCGCATCACGCCTTTTCAACGCGAAATCCCAAGAACAAGAAGAGGGCCGTTATTTTTGTACCTTCTGTAGCATTAAGAATCCTGAGAGCCACTTGGTCTATACCTGCGACTATTTAGTGACCTATTTCCTTCAGTCTTTTCCAACAGTGACGCGTCTCTTCATATGGCTTCCGCTTCTCCCACCCAGTCCAATCGATCGAAATCGGTCAGAAAGTCCAAGCACCAAAAACAAGGCCGTCGAAAATCAAGCCTTATGAAAAAAGCGGCTGAATATAGCAAGATGTGCGATGCTGATGTCTGTGTCGGCATACGCCGTCGGGAAACCGGCCAAGTATTTATCTTATCAGCGGATGCTTCAGGATTTTGGGCTTTCCTTGGCTCGCAATCAGTATGTTTCCAACTATGTCTCTGATGAAAATCGACTGACCTATCAAGAACTCCTACTACCCAGCCCCAAAGCTAGTAACCGACCAGGATCTGGAGCTTGTTGATAAAGATACACCGGAACAACATACATGAAGTCGTAGGACCAAGGCGACACTTCCACCAGATTAGAACCTTTGCAATTAATGATTTGTTTATCCTATTACTAGTTAGGATGCCAATTGGCAGATAGAAAATCCCATTTGACCTCTAGTTGTTGACGTAGGTCTGCATTGGACCTACGTCCACAGCCAGGAGGATTTGGGCCCAGATCACATGCTGTAAGGCTTTGTGCCTAAGGCTGCAATCCTCCCGCCACAGCTTCTCGACAACAGACATAGGCCCTTTGAGCTATGACCTCCATAGATGCCAATCATCTGATCGCAGTCATCAATGGGTTTGCAACCAGTAACGTAGGTCTGATATTGACACTTGGCCTTCTGGGTAAGGTGTCCCTGTCCTTAGATCCACAGAAGCTACCCAACCCCCAAGATGTTCTATATAACGGGAAAGAGCTACATCACCATCTGCGATTTCCCTGTGTCTAGACTAAAGAGCAGTATCTTGGTACAAGAAAACCTGGCCATCTTGGAGACACTAAATTTGGTCCAGCCGTTGGAGTCAGTCAATCGGCCCGATCAAGCAGCTATGCAGGCTTTAGTTCTCCTACCAAGGCCTCTAATACCAATGAAACGTCTGCAAGTATCTGATCCTTTCGTGAGGATCCACAATTTCTTGTTCTGTTGCCCGATGTATACACTTGGTCACTCCACTCCTACAGACCTATGTTAGGGGAACAACGACATCCATTCGTATAGGGCCCCGGGAAACGAGGCCTCATATAGGAAAGCTATGACTAATGTGCTGACTAAGCAAGGCGACAAGGCACCCAATTGCCAGGGCTTGGCATGGTGCTCCAACAACCTATACACATCACGTGATCCTAGATCCAACTCGCTGGAGCCTACGCAGGGTACAACACGTCAGTCGAGGCCCATACAGTATCAGCTGATACTGGCAAATTGGGGCCAACGCTGATCGTGCTTGTCATACTCGCGGCAAGCCCTTTCTTTTTCCCGCGATAAATCGATGGCCGACCGTAATAATCACGTGTTATGACGGTGTTGTGTTTGCACTTTTGTACTCAGAATCAGTCAGCATGATGCTCTCCAGTGTCGGGCGTCGTCTTTGGCAACAAGCTCCAATTCAACTTTCTCGCCATATGAGCCCATGGAAAGCATGGCTCTTCGCCGAGAGTGTCCGTCGCACGATCATCATTGCGTTCATGTTGCGCAACGTCTACTCGTTGCTTAAAAGGCATTATTCCGTCCATACGCCCTTCGTGGACTCGCTACCATTTGATGTTCGTACGTCGCTGTGGGATGCTGATCCGGGCGCTTGGAAAGGTTCTACGTCCGACGCCTTGCAAAATATGGTCTCTATGCACCAATATTCGAGCATGTTGGAGTCCGGTGAAGTTCACGGTATCTCACCGTTTAGTGCTCTGATTTTGGCCGCTTGTAAGGGGAAAGCTGCCTCCGGGGTACCATATCCACCTGCTACAACCTACAGGGTTTACTAATGGCTAATGAGGATAATGAGAGAAATTGTAAGTACATGGGATTTTACCCCTTCACCGGGGCTCATCCCCGATTATAATTAACATATATACAAATTTTAATTGCGTTCATCACAAGGACTGCTTCAGCTGTCCAGACAACATTTCAGTCATCTGCTGATAGATCTCCTGTCTTTTCACCTCAAACGCCTCAAAAGTATCCTTGGCAGATCCGACCGGGATTTGTTCCTCACCCTGGACCAACTTAGCCCGCACCTCATCAATAAACTCCTGCAACGGCATCCCAATGAGATGTCCATCCTTCAGATCCGGCGGGTGTTTCGCATCGTGCAACTCGGTCTGCACAGCGGGTGGGTAGATTTCCAACACCTTCACATTACCAGGTCCGTCCTTCACTTGCGTGCGCAGGGCTAGAGTGAAATGGTGCAGCGCAGCCTTGGACGCGCCATAGTTCGGGCAGCGCATCATCGGAACCAGGGCCATTTGTGAGGTGGCGAAGACGATGAATGTCTGGGTAGATTGCTTCTGCAGGTGGGGGAGGAAGGCTTTGGCGAGGCGGACGGCGGAGGTGTAATTTGTGATCAGCTCTTGGTCGAAGATGTCCAGGTCGACGCTCTCGGTTTTGGCGAAATCGAATGGTCGCTGAATGCCGGAGTTGACGAAGACACAGTCGATATCGGGGTTTTCGGAGATCACCTCTGTGGCGAACTGGGGGATCTTTGGAGGAAGATATTGGTTAATGGTTGTTGATCGCCGCGGGCGGGGATAGTGACGAAAACGGAGACTTACTGCCTCCAGGTTTATGACGTCGAAAACCTTGGACGTGACCTTGTCGCTGCCATATTGCTGGACGAAGGCTTTCAGGTTCTCCTTTCTCTGGCCAGCAATGGCAATCTGGGTGCCATTCTCCACGAGCTTTGCGGAAAGAGCCTTGCAATGCCTGGTGTGGCACGGACCACGAGAACTTTCTTGTAGGGGAAAGACATGATGTGGAATAGTATATGGATATATGATTAACGTATAGATGGATAGTCGAATAGACTTGCAATTCATTCATAGGAATGCAATGGCTGTTCTCCCTTTTTATATCTATTTCTCATGAATCCTAATCCTGAGTCTCTATGTCATGGCTCTGTATAGCGGAGACAACCTCTTTCGGACTTCTCTCATCGCGCTCCACCCTTGCGGAGACTAGACCAAATCTGGAACCTCGCATGGCCAATTTTCATGATGGCAATTGAAATCAGACCCATGATGGTACATCCATTTGTCAGATACGGGTTTAGGTTGGGCTAACTCCATGGCACTAGCGCGAATCTCAGGCTAGAATGATCTAGAAACCCCCCTACGTATTTTTTTTCTCGATCCTGATGCGACAAATCCGACTTTTCTAGGTGCATTCCATGGTCACTAAAGTCCAGAAGATACTAAATCATACCTCCCGTTGATCTTATCGCTATACAATCTACTTCAATACTTTATTTCTGCTCAAGCAATGGTTTTCGCCTAATATCCCTCTCCTATCCTCCCCCTCCCATGAACAGATTCCTGAATCCTCAAACCACAGGCTTCTGGGTAGTTTGGGTGGGATTCAAGATGGGAGTATAACTGGGGACATGAAGTATGGGATTATTCCTTGCTTAGGTAGAGAAATATAGATTGCAGCGGTATATTGCTCTATAGTCAGCATTAAATAGAGGCCTCACTGCCGCAGAGATAGATTAGTTGCTTATTCGGCTACCTTAGTAGTGAAGGTCATAACTACTTGTATGATGAATTTTGTCATTTTTATATTTAGGGTTCATGTACATTATTTGATCTATAGCACATATCGGAAAGCCTTATTGTCCACCTCGGTTTGATCCTAGCTGAAGTTAGATGCCACTCACGTTCCACAACAAAGGAAAAGACTTACCAGCATGCCCTTCTCAACCCCATCACTCTCCTCACCATCCGCATGAACCGCCTCCCTATCCCTCTTCTTATTCTCAAAGTACATATAAAGATAGAGAGCGGTAATCGAGGTCAGCTTGACCGCATACCCAACCAACATCCTAAGCAATAGTTAGCATCGCAGTCCAAAACAGCATCATTTGAACCACAAACTCACGCGATATAAGCACTATGATACCCGGGCGCCTCGCTACTCTTGAACGTCTGCGGCCCAATAATATTCCCCACACAATAGCCCGTAAACAGTAATGCGCCCGTCACCTGTTTCTTCGTGTACCCGGCAATATTGGAGCTCACAACCGTCAAACTCATACTGAATCCTAAACCTTGGAAATAGCACAACCAAAGCGCAACGAGACGACCCCATTTATTCGAGCCTGGCAGTCCGACTAGAAGTCCCGAACCAATGATGCAGACTAGGTTGGCGAAAATCATGCACGCGAATCGCGAATGAAATTTACCGCTCCATCGTGTTGCAATGACGCCTCCGAAGAGGAGGGTAACGAATTGGACTGCTCCACCGGGGATCTGAAGGTATTGAGTTCCGAGGGTGTCGAAGCCGAAGGATTTGACGATGATGGATGTGAACTGCCCTTCTGATTAGTAGGTGTCATTGGTACAGTGGAGTGCTCGGAATGTACGCTTGTCAAGGCGGAGTTCGGGACTTGGGCGCCCACAGCCATGATGAAGAGGAGCCACGTTTTGGGGTCTTTGGCTGCCTGCCAAAATTGGTACCATTTGAAATGGTGGTTCTTTACACCTTGTTGGTTGATTGAGACGCGGTCGACAGCAATTGCTCGCTCGCGCTCGGTGAGGAATTTGGCTGTTGATGGAAGATCTGGGAGGAAGAGGAATGATGCGATTCCGATGGCGATTGAGACTGCGCCGAAAATTAGGAAGACGTACATCCATCGGGGGAGGCCAGTTGTGATGTGGCCGATTGCGTAGCCGAGTAACCTGTTGCCTGTCAGGGGATTGCTGTTTGGTTATGGGAAAAGAGCTTAGATGATGGTACTTACCCTCCGAACATTGTGGCTATACCATTGGTACAGTAGTAAGTCTCCAGACGTAAAGGTTGCTCGTCTGAGGTATACCAAATGCTCATCATGAGGACGAATCCGGGGTTGACAACGGCTTCGGTCACGCCGAGGAGGAAGCGGTTGATTGCTATCCCGGCGAAGTTGTAGCATGCTGGTGTTGTCATCAAAAGACCTCCCCAAACTATTTTAGTTAGCTTTGCCTAATATGCTCAATTGTAAATATCCTACTGAGAGTCGTTGCACTAAGAAACTTGCCAATGGGCAATTTCTGGAGGGCCAATCCGGCCGGCCACTGCGCAATCAAGTATCCGAAGTAGAATATGGATCCTAGTCGAGTGAGTCGAGATCAATTGTGTCCAGAAGTAGATCTCACCGAGCCATGAATAGTTTTGCCCCTTCAAGTGTGTCCCTTCTTTCAGTCCATACACCGACGAGAAGTTAAGGCTATTTTTATCGAGATACTAAACATTATCAACGGTCACATTCAACCAGTCAATGCATCCGTGTCTCGTACCTGTAGCAAGTATATGAGGAACAAAAGCGGCATCAACCGAAGATCAATCTTCCGCAAAACCTTCTTTGCTTCTTCCGGCGTATACTCTAGCTCACGAGTCTGCTTGTAAACCTCATAATTATCATCTCGCCCCGACGACCCCGTCGAAGACAGGGGAGGCGACAAAACATTCGTCTCAATATCCTTAGCTGAGCCCATTCTGCACGGTTTAAAAAAGGCAAAATACCGCAAGAGCAGCTCGCACAGATTTACACCGCTACTAATTCCCAGCGAAGGGGTCGGCTTTTATAACCCATGCTGCGAGACGGCACGTATTCCCAACTCAACGATGCGGGCCACGACCCCACTAGACATGGCCCGATCATAACCATGTTGAGAAGCGTGGTAAAGCATAGGTTTCAGAGCAAGACGGATATTATTTGACATTGACTGCTGCGCTCTTGGCAAAATGCTTGTTGTTGTGTGGGTGAATGGTGGTTTTGGTGTGATCACGACATCGACCCCACGATTGCGTCTTTTGGCAGTTGTTGATGGTGTCATAGTTGCTATTTCGCTCGGGAAAAGTCCGACGCTTTAATATTTTTTTGAGGCTATATTATTCGCTGCGGTTGACTGGGCTATACATGTCTTGCCGTGAAGAAAGTAGATTTGGTCGTTGAGTTCTCTGGTAATGGGGTTTTTCGAATTTGGAGATGGCATGGTGGGGCTTGAGGGAGAATGAATTAAACAATGGTAATAAACTAATAATGCCCTTTATTTATTCTTCATTATATTTATTCTCCGTGCCTAAAGCCTAAATAAACCCCAAAATAAAGTACCTTATGTTGGATAAGCTTCTCCCCATTCGGATGGGTGTGTTGATGCATGTAATGCTGTTTTACATTGATGCTTAATGCATCACCATGCATACAGGACCCTATCAGAGCCTTTCCTCCCAAGAAAAATAAAAGAAAAAAAAAAAAGGAAACGGATATGATAAAAATGAAAGCTGTCGGCTCTAAGGGATCAATTACCTCATGATGGCTCTTATCAGATGAATTTATTAGCAAATATGAGCAAAAGTAAATCTTACCGTGGCGTGAGGATGAGGAACACATGATACAAAACGAACGAGAATATAAGTAGTAGCAAAGATCTAGTACAGTCTTCAAGGATCTGTTTTTCGACATTGCCACAGTGGTTGATTGATAAGAATCTACGTATTGCTTACTACAGTAAGATGGTTCTTCGCGTATCCATCTACACATGTAATTGAGATAGCCACATTAACTATAATATGATCGCTTGAGTCGATGAAATTAAAGTGGCTTAACATTGGACATAACTAAGTTACATACAAAGGATTACAATATAAACGATATTAATACATCTAACGGATAGACCCATCGAAGAATACATACACCTCAGAAGTGCCAGTCATCAAGGCGAGCATCATCACCCCCGAACGGGGTATAAACGGCAGACTGACCACACTCCAGACCGTTGCTGGCTAGATTTACAGAAGAGCAGCTGCCAAAGCCACCGCCGCGCCTCCGAACAGCATGCTAGTATCTCCAGTAATTTGCGGCATGCCGCCAGTGCTGGCGGCCGAGGAGCTGGAGCTAGCGCTGGAGCCGGAACCGGGAGAGGAAGTAGAAGACTTAGAAGTCTCGGTCGCTCCACCAGTAGCTTTGCTACCGGACTCAGCCGTGGTAGTAGGTGTGGTAGTGGCAGATACACTCTTGATCGAGCCACCAGTGATAGTCACTGGTGCAAAGCTGATTTCACTTTGCTGAAGGGTTGAGATAAAAGTGCCTGCGTTGTTGGCTGCAGGTCCGCCGGCTATCGCAGTGCAGACGGCAGCGGTGGTTCCTCCTACGGAGCAATTCACGGTGTACGAGCTATTAAAAATAGACATATGAGCGACCGGTCAAATAGGCAACCATTGCTATAGCTAGATCAGAGGTACTCACAAGGCTGGCTCCTCGTTCAACTGCATAATGATGGTTGGAGCTGCGTTTGTGACAGTCATACCGGGCCCCAAGCCACAATCAGCGTAGTCATCGTCAGTCTGCGTGGCTGGGGGACAAGTGACATAGTAAGTTGTGGCAGTAGCGTCCTATCTGCAAGTTAGCCTATGCAACTGGGGGCTAAGACGCGCGGCCGAATGATCATCGGACCGTCAATATGTGGGGAACTAACGTTGTCAACGATCGATGCGACCAGGTTTTGGGAGTCCAGACCCATGAGAAACATGGAGGTCACGGTTGAGGTAGCTGAGATGAGGCCAGCCATCGCCAGGCCCATAAACAGTTTAACAGTCATGATGAGGGTTGAGGAATAGATCGTCAGTGGAAGACTATAATTACAGAAGGGAGAAGTTGGGGCTATCAGGTTGGTTAAGTACTGGGAAAATAAGGAAAAAACCATCAAGGGAAAGGGACCAGATCATTCATCAGGGGCAAATTAAAAAAACTCAAAAGCTTGTGTAGTTTCTTTTCCGGTTAGAATCGATCACTTTTTGTCCGATAAATTTGGGCATCTAGGCCCACTAGCGAGGTTTTAGCCCCCAAGAGCCCCTTCAAAACTCTACATGGTCATTGGCACCGGAGAGTGTTTTGCAGCCGCGCTAATCAGCCGATGGCAAACCAGAGGAACAGGTCCAGATGCAGTCCAATCACAATAAGTCCATGGTTCTGACCTGCCAATAACGGCCATTGGTGTTGTACATGAGACCCACCCATCCATGGTTACATGCTCGGGTACTCTGTCTAATCCCATAGTACTAAAACAAGTTGAATCGCAGCTAGAGAAGCTAAATTCCTTTGATAAGTGGGTGCACTGACAGCTTTCATTCAGAGTTTTATGGCTATGCTTGGTCTATGATGAGGCGTACCTTCACAGCCCTAACTTAGCCCTAACTTATTCCGTATAATTAGATCATGGTTTGGGGCTGTTATTTTGCTCATTCTTTGTTATTCTGCACCAACTATGTATACCCTTGTCATAAGTATACGTCTCTTACCACTGTCAACTGTCACACCCAGACAAAGAGCAAAAAAGGCGGTCTGTAAACTGTGTATGATCTTCGTGCTTTCTTAGCCTCTGAATATTTTGGTCCGCAGTTAGAGCCAAGGCAGGTACTGGAGACAAGATTCAAGGCTCCTGCACTAATGTCCTGTTTCGATGTATCCTCATCTTCGATATCCCCCTGTTCTTTTTTAGGTGCGGGTGAAGCCATGCCGAGCAGTTGCATTCAGACACACCTCGACGGGACGATGATATTAAAACCTTTCTCTGCGCAAACTGAGCCGGTGTTGCAACCGGTGGACCATCAAGATTTGGCGACAGGAGCAAGTTGCTCTGTTTCACCTGAGAGGGTGTCGTAATCGATACAAAATCATTACAATAATAAGCTCCGATATCTAGCTCGCTTCTATCCTTGTCTTTTCTATGCGAACGTGCCGAGCACAAAGCGGTCAAAAATTGACATGGCATCGAATCGCTTTCCGATCGGAACCTTGACCTAACCCCTCTTTTCGCCCAAAGGCCGACTGCTACCCCCCGGAGAGGAGAACCTGGCGCTGGGTCTAGTAGGCATATGATACCGCGCGACTGCCCATCACGTCACGCTTTCGAAAAACTCAATGATATGGTTCTGTACCTTCGGCACTTCGAATTTCGTCCCCATGACCTATAGTTTGGAAAGGAAAATGGTGCTCGGGCAAAGCGAATCACGAAACACATGCTCCTTGTATGCTCACACAAGGAACTCGGCGAAAATGGCAGGGTCCGCTTCGGCTGATATGATCGGTTCTCCCACGGTACTAGCTGATCGATCTTGAGAACTCTATTAAAAAAATAGTAGTAATCAGATAACAAGCGGACATGGATATTGGGAGGCACTGGAGTTCCCACGATGATGTTCACAGCATCGCCACGTAGGAGGCTATATGGTGATATTGTTAGTGTAGATCCAGCTTGCACGATAATTATGACCTCAACGTACTGGATTGATTTTGATGACTGTATAGACATGTCGACCTGGAGAAACAAATTCAAGTTGTCAATGCTCATCAGGTATGAATCTCGTGGAATATCATGCGCGCCTCTGAACAAAAGCCACATAATACGTGCGCGCGTTGCTCCCTTTTGATTTTGCTTTTTTAGCGAGCGGCTTAGCTGTTATCTAGAGTGTAACACGAACTGATACTGCAACAACGTCACAGGATCTATCTTGGATGATTGAGTTTTGTATATACAAAGAGAGTTTCTGTTTTGGAACTATCAATAGTAGCGATCGGGTCTTAGTTTCGATAGTGGTTAATTAGTATAAGAAAGTATTCGCATAAGTATTGTGTAGTATATGTGATGAGGTCAGTTTAGTTCCCGCGCCAAGGCAGAAGATCGGTCGCTTTATACTAAACAAACTCTCCTCTAATTCTTTATTTCCATTTTTCAAGGACTGTTAATGATAGCCAAACAAAGAGGAGATTATCAGTTGCTGTTGATCAAAGATAATAGCCGTACAGAGTTCTGTTCAGTTAGATACTGCCACTGGGATCCCCTAAGATACTAAACACATCACCCCGTCAATAAGCTTGATTCTGTAGATTCATGACACAAGTTGTTTAAGGATTCCGAGTTACAAGATACGCTTACACTTCTCCAAGGACTATTTTATTTTGAGCTAGTAGTGTGTATAAGATTATAGCATATATTTAACCTCCGCTAAGAGCTGGGGTCTCTGCCATTCAACAGTCTTGAATGACCAATACGTTATCGTCCTGAAGGGGCTCGGAGAAGACATAAACCTATACCCCAATAATGTGGATATACCTAGCTAGTAGTACGAATGGAAATGATTACTTGATACAGTTATAGAAGCGTTCAGTACTACATCTTGTTTTATATCACAATCAAAATCGGTACTCCTTTATAAGCTACAAGCATAGCTGGACACCAAAAAAAGTTGTAAGGCGCAATAGAACCGCGTTCCAACAGCTCAAAGTTACCTGGACTATCTTTATTATAAGGCCTGGAACGAAATAAACAGTATGAGGCTTTAATAAGTGAATAACACAACAAACCAGTAACTTCCAAACCACGATGGTCGATTGCAAAGCTAAACCGCCCAAGGGTCACCCAATGTATTTGGCTCCATATGTCACTCAGCTATTGATAGGAATCAAACGAAGGTAGTTATTTCTGGAACCTACTCATACATTATCTGTGCTTCTCACTTTTCTGTCCGACCCAATATATCCATTTTCGCACCATTTGTGGCTATAAGTCCCTCACGTAAAACATCTCCTGTTAGCCCGCGCCGCCTGACTGAGCCAAAAAGCTGCTCCTAGCACGCGCCGAGGCAAAAAGACGTAAATGATGAGGCAATATAAAGATGCAAAAGGAGACCACTTTCAGTCACAAACTGAGTGCTCCCCAAGGCACCCTAGTCATCGATATGGCCCCTCGGCGACAGTAAGCCTAGACAAAGGTTGCTAACTCTTTCTTAACTACAGGAGCCGTCACTTCGTTCATATCCATAGATTCTTGCAAAATAAAAATTCATCGAGATCGACAGCGATCTGTTGGGATCAGGCGCCCGTAGTCGTGGCGATGACGACATAATCTTTCTGTTCTCCAGTTGTAACCCCGCAGCAATAGGGCCATGCGGTGTGTCGATGATGGTGGTTTTATAGAAAAGGCTCTCTGGGACTTGCCGAGGCATGTCTTCAGACATCGAATAGCATGCCTCAACATTCGAGAGGTCGACGGTGCTTTGACCCTTTTCCTTCCTGTTTTCAAACAATGCGGAACAGAGATCCTCTAGAATTTCTCGCACAAACTCATATTCCCTTCGCCAAAATCATGTGTCTCCAGCCTCCGGCCATAAGTCTACGACCATGCGTTGTAAGGGTGGATCATGTACTGTGGCAAGTTACGCATAGCGAATGGCAGAAGGACTAGGCACTTTACAATCATCGATGAGCCTCACCTTGCAGGGTTGTATCACGTATTTTTGAAGCCCCGGTGTTTGAAACTTTCCTGCTAGAACCAAAAGTACGAACAGATCTGTGGTGTGGCGGCATTCGTCTTTAGAGATCTCTCCACGGTATGCTCATTAAGAAACTGGGCAAAAAATCGCGATATTGTGGCAGAACTAGTGCAGTTTAATAGGCGGAACCAGAATCAATAAAAGTCTCTCTACCTTTTCTTCAACTATGGAAGAACACAGGCCATTTTATAGAGGCATGGGGACATGCTTTCCCATACAAAAGTAAGGTGCGATTGTCGGTACCCTAGACATCCGATATTCGGCAGGATTCCTGCTCCTAAACCATGCAGGCGATCCACCACATTGGACACCTCATATATATATTCCAATATTTTGTTCAAGGAATCGGACCGGCTCGGTAAAAGCATCGGTAAGCAGACTCTTGAAAAGTCTGTCAAAAAAAGAGGAGCAATCGTGGAACAACTACATGTGTACTTTGAAGGGCAGTAGAGGGATACCTACGCTGATAATTATAACGCTGCTGCTCAGAGAGCTGCTCTTCAGTTAGCACAGATTTGTATATTCCAGTCATACCAGGAACCTACTGCTCCTAGGGTTTTCTGACGATTTGAAGATTAATGTCGATGCTGGAAGATGAACTAAATAATCCAGCCTGTTCGCGTGTCTAATGTCAAACAAGAGTATGAAGTTTAACTGGTGAACTGGTGGAAGAATGAAAATTCGAAGAATTATTCTTTGTTTGGAGGACTAGTCTACAGCTTGATTGGCAGACACTAGCTGCAGCGCGTATGCATGATCATTCACTAAATCTCTGGAAATGAGAAACACCCCGATTTGAGTGCCTACAGAAAGGATAAAGAAGAGAACAATGAACATAAGCACTCCATTCCAAACAGAAAATAGAACATTAAGGTCCCAGGAACTAGTTGACATATATCCCTGCGTAACCAAGTCAAGAAGACAGTATCGCTTACAGTACCAAGATACCCAAGCTCTGCCCAATATAGCTTCCTGCCCATTCCATGAAGTCTACTCAATTACAGGAGCAACCAAGGTAGTTGTTGGTGCAGCGGCCATTGCGACCATCGCAACCATTTTCGTTGCATCTTCCGGTGTCCCTGCCGCAACCATATCCGCATGGGCAGCCTAGGTACGGTCCCTGTTTACACCATGAATCAGCTCATGCCCGTACCAGATTTAGACACATAGGAAACGTCTACTGGGACATACAGAAGTACAGGTTATGCGATTTGGGCTCAATTCCCCGTGACAATCGTTGTCATAGCAGTTACCGTTTGGCCAACCGCAGGCCTTAGCCGCAGTAGCCTCATCTGGGTTGGCAGATGGGTGCGAAGCGGCGAGAGAAGCCAGGCTGGCTAAAAGGATGGTTGTGAAACGCATGGTGTTGTTTGTCGGGCTTTGTGATATAGCAAGGATGTAGTAGTCTTTGTCAGGGAACAGAATGTTTGTGATGGAATGAAAATATTATCCTCGAGGGGATCAACTGCCCTTATTTTATAACTTTTCCACAGCTGTCGTGCCTTAGCCATGGTTGCACACACTTGTTTTCGACTCCGACCGAAAGAGGCTCATGGATAACTTGTACTGCCCCTCTCTTGCTGCTCCTCACGGCTCGCAGATTGCATCTCGCATTTCCTTATTTAGCCGAGTTCCGTTGACATTAGAAATTATTGGAGGGTGGACCAGTCACTATCTGAATGAGATGTCTGTACTACCCTAACACGCATATGGTAGGTTGCTTCGGATGCAATATGCATTCATTACCTCAGACTATGGCCTGTGGCAATGCCTCTATACCGCTTATGGTTGTTCTTCAGGAAGCGATCGGGAGCACATCGGCGAGATGTGCAGTCTTACAGGAGTAGTACATATTTCCCTAAGCAAGGGATAACTCCACCTTTACGTAACCTAGTAAGCAGTGATACAGCTTTTACTGGTTTCTCTCAATCTTCCTCATCGTCTGAACTGTTGATTTAGAGATGTCCTCATCGTGCCGTACATTGCTTCTCCCCCGTCCAATTTATGACTAAAGAGAATGCCTCTCTTAGACCAACGTTCAGCTCTTCCGTCCGGTTCAGTTTTCCCACCTTTCAGTGTACAGATCATGCATGTAACGCTGTCGCTTACTTCCCCTGCTGTCTAAGAAAACCCTTGCAGATCACCGTCACTTCTCAGCCACCGCCACTTTCTACATCCATTTCGGCTCCCGAGTCTTCTATCCAAAAGAAGCTTATCCTGTGGGGACTTAAGGCAACTTGCATTAGCGCTGGAACTAAGCGACTATAGACGTTAGCTGCCCGTCAGCTTACTTTCCTCTTTGAACATATGTGCTACAGAAAAACCCGGGGACAATCTGGCGCCCGGCTTCACCCTTATTGATTGCAAGGGAGACTATATGAAGGAGACCGTCTATTGAAAAATTGTATTGCGACATGGTTCTCGGGTATGCACATTTTCACTTTGTTATTCTCCTTCTTTCTTCAAAAGAAAAAGCGAAAGCTAAAGATCAAAAACTAACGCTCGTTAGGTCTACGGAAATACCTTGGCTGATGTAATGTCAGCCAGTTAAACCTTCAGCTGCATGATTACCTCCACGTTTATCCCATGATTGAGATCTGGTGCCCTTTCTTTATTCACAAGCATCGTCATACTTACGAGGATCCAAGCTCGTATAATAGATGTGGTGGGCTAGGTGGCGCCAAGTTATTACACCCGGAGTATTGCACACCTCGATATAGACGCCATTAGTACGGGTTCAGCTGATGGTGGTGTTAGTTCACATTACAATCCGAGCCACAACTTCACGAGCCCATTCATTGGATCCCATAACCGCAGCACATAGCACGGCTTATTTTAAGTTTGACTTTGAGTCGTTTCTCAGTCGTAGTGCGTAGTAAGTCTAGACTTGCCATGAGTTCGTACTTCAGGATGTTATGAGTTGCGGAATCGTAGCGGCAAAGCGGATATTCCAGTTCCGACTACCAGCTAAAATAGCGAGAATAAGTGGCTGAGACAGATGCACAACTGATTATGCACACATGTCCAGTGCACACCCGAACCGCAAGTACATGAATTCGGAAGCTGATCTCGACTACCGGCTTTCATCCTACAACCTGCGATATTGAAAGGTTGAATGTAAGCTTCCCGTAATCCTTCAAGCTCTGAACTGCCAATACACAATTTTAGAATTTCGGCATGTCCAGTCTGGAGGCATATGAACCCGATATACTGTGCTATATAATGCGTCGATCTTTGAAGGTCAGGACACATATCGCCTCGCGGTACGGATTGTAGGACCCATATGTGGGAACTTGGTACTGATAGATGCCAATCACGAAACCTTCTAGGGTTGTCCTTGAACCAACTCAGGATATACAATCCATAACATGCAATGCGGGAATATTTCATAGAACAGAGAAGCTTATAGCACGAGACGACCATAGTAACCTGTAAGCCTACTTCTGAACAGCTAACTACATTGTCCGCCAGCGCTAGCTGTTTTTAAATCACACAGCTGCGAGCGTATAGGTAAATCATCGAATAGTATTATATTCCTTTGTGTCAAATTAAATAGTCTCATGTACAAATGCTCAAGCTCAAGAAAAAGAAATCTCACAAAGTCCCCATCTACCTAATCTTCACACGCACTCCCTGCGAACCAGGCTTAACATGCGGCAAGAACATATCCCGATAACAGTCCACAGAGGAACGATCCGTCTCAAACAGCTCGAATTCAAAGTTACGGAAGACATTCGCCATAGTGAGATACATCTCCGCTTGTGCCAGGTTAATACCGAGACAGGAGCGAGTCCCTCTACCGAAGGAAACGAGGTATCGTGTCAACTTCTTTCCGTCGGGGGCAACGGGGTCGCCGAGCCAGCGCTCGGGTTTGAAAGTGTAAGAGTCAGGGAAGATCTCTTCATCGTGCGAGACGGAATAGATATCCATGCTGATTACTGTTCTGGGTGGGATCACGTAGTTTTTGTACTTCAGGGCGATGTGGTCTGAAACGCGGAAGGCTCGCTGGCTTGTACCGTAGGACATGCGGATGCCTGGTGCGTAGATGGGTTAGTCTCTGGTTCGCTGGGTTGATGGGATGTGGTTACGTACATTCTTGAATGCAGGCAGCTAGGTAGGGGAGTTGCTCCAGCTCGGTCAGAGAAGGGAGATTGCGGGGGTCGGGTATCGCGGCTTCGAGCTCTTCGCGAAGACGCTTGTAGATGCTAGGTGTGTTGATGATATGGAAGCTAGCTACTGACAGGGCATATCTGGTGGTATCGAAGCCTGCTCCGATGACTGTGATTGCTTCTTGTTGTAGGCGGGGAAGGGTGAGGTCTTCCGGAGGCAGATCGGAGTCGAGTATTGCGCCGAAAACGTGTTTCTGGTCTGAAGCTTTCCGTTTATCTTTGTTTGCAATAACATGGGCGACTTGATCCGCCATTTCCTAATTCCATGTTAGGGCCGCTCTCACGCTTCTTTTGCCTTTCACCCTGTCCAGCGGAATAGCATTGGGGTTGGCGCGCTTTCATGGTATATGCATACCTGGTTAAAATTGTTCACGGACTTCATACCCGGCTGCATAGCCTCCACCAGACACTGTGGTAAAGAATTAAAGACGGTCGCGACCCATGCAAACTGCGTAATCAAATGAACTCCATCCAGCAGATCGAACAATGCCTGGATAAACGGTGATCGAAAATCAGGCGCCTCCAAGAAGTCATAGCCGCGATCCAAGCAGTACCGGACAATGATATCCGACGCGATACACCCCATCATCCAGTCGAGGCGGAAGACTTTCCCAGTTCCTTGGTACTCCCGTCGCAATCGATTGCAGAGCCTATTGATTTGTTCCTGCATCATCGGAACCGCATTGTTTATTGCTCGTTTGGAAAAGAAAGGGTTGAGAGCAGCCCTGCGACGGCGGTGCACTTCATGTTTGTTTGTCGGGAACAAGCCGTTGGCGTTGTTGAATCGGTGCTCGAGTTCTTTCGGCTTATCCCATGGTAGTGTCTGCGAGTACATCTCATCGAAAAAAGATGAGTCCTGAATATGAATTTCGCAGGGACTTAATCGGATGATTGGGCCTTGAATGCGAAGTTAATACATGCTCTTCAACCGACTCATACACTAACGGCTGGCGGAAATGAAAAGAAAACAGCAAACTCACCATACTTCTCATGTAGCTTTCGGTAATGGAACAGAAACTGCCCACCCGGAGACTTGAAAAACTCATAGTAAGTCTCATACCATTGAGTAAAAGCAGCGAGTTTAGGACCTGGGAATTTAGCCAGGGGGTGAAACGTGATGCGATATACCCCTAAAACCACAGTATACAAAAGAACAGCCACCACGCTCGTCACGCAGAAAGCCAACGGTGACTCTATAACCGGTTTGATAACCGTCACCAGATCTTGGGTGAATCCCATGGCGCAGGGTAGGGGTATTGTTCAGAGCCAGATGCTTGGGATTTTTTGCTCCGCGCACTCGGTATCTCCATGGACCCAGCAGTTCGGCTCCAAGAATTCTACAGAAGAAATGGATGCCATTGTGTCAAATATGACAGGCCCCTATAGTGGGTCTGGGCCATGCGATATTCTGCACACCGTTGTCAAGCGGAGAAAGAAGACGGGAAGATACGTTTTGGGTTACGGATTAGCAATGGCCTTCACCGCGTTGCGTTTAGTTTCGGGGCTGTTGCCATATCGTCGAAGTTTCCTGCGACTCTGCCTTGGAAATTGGGGGGAGACCCGCATCCTGCAGTACCGTACGATTGGTACGATCAGCAGTGCCGAGTGTCGAACTAGTCGACCCACTGCAGTAATAGGAACACGGAGTAGTCGGCCACCTATCACATCCAAGGGAGTAATCCACTGGAGGTTTCTGACGGATGAAAGTGACTGCCAAATCAGTTAGTCAGAGCGAAAATCTCCCCTGCTATACCGCCCTAGGTCTGAAGTAGAGTTTAGCGGGCGGAGTTGTCGAGCCTTCCGTGCAGAATACCTGCATCTTATTCAATATTTGGCGCGAACATGTGTTATACAAGGCAAAAGAGATCAGGTCCTGCTTATTTCAATATTCACGTAGTGTCAGAAAATAAGTTCTCATGAGGTATCCATACTCGAGGGGAACTTGAAGCTTTGGCCAAAACGGCCGCAAGGTTTGTCCCACATCGCACGACGTCCGTCTCCATAAATGGCGTAACTTAAAGATGGATGTCAAAGCGCTCGGACAGAGACGGACAGGAGACGTCGGATAGATAGTGAGGTTAGTGGCTGGCTGTCCCCCGTCGTCGATCCAACACTACGTCTCCAAGGCCTCACGTGGTCTTGTTCATTATCAGTACACACACAAATTCCCATTTTTTTCCGTTAGAATCATGGGCCCATGAGGCCAGAGGCCAGGTCTCGATCTGCCGAAGGGAAACTTTACTTCGCTTTCGCCATCTAGAATTGTGCCATATCTGCTAGTCTAGAGCAGCCGTGGCATCCGTTTAGCAAAATAGTTATGGAATGGACTTGGGAGGAAGGCAAACGCCATTTCGGCTATGTCCGAAAGGCAATTATTATAGATATGGATTATATACAATGATGCGGTACGTTCGTTCGCCATACCAAGTAATAAAAAAAAAGGAATAAGAAGGAAAAATGTAGTGGCCAGGGCTGATATGGAGGATCTGAAGTGTTCGAGCTCAAGAGTTCATGCAGGTTGGATACATCACCGTGGAACAGGACAACCCAATTGGAATCAAAGCCGCTACGGTTAGTAAAACGAAGCGAGCCCTGTAAGCCACGATGAAAGTCAAATAGTAATTTATTTAGTCTGAGCGTCTTCCGTCTTCGTGTTGAGGTTTTTTTTTTTTTTTTTTTTTTTTTTTTTTTTTTTTTTTTTTTTTTTTTTTTTTTTTTTTTTTTTTTTTTTTTTTTTTTTTTTTGCCACCTTCTTGTTGGATCGATGAGACTATCTTTCCTTCAACTGGCGGGGACATCATATGAAGATCAACATTCGTTCGCTGAACTGTTAGAGATAGTGTGGAGTAATTGACTGCGCAAGGTCAATCATATACCATAACAGGTAAGAAGTGCTGTAGTACTCCCTATGTGAGCACACTATCTTCACCCGGCTTATAAATCAAGCACATTCATGTTGCTACGTTAGTTTTTCGACGTGAGTTATTACCTGTACACGAATGCGTTTGGAGAACAAGGGACTATACCAGAAACGTGCCTAGTCTGCATGACCGGTGCGCCGTTGAAAGCCCGTTAAAGGCCCACACAGACAACGCAGTGTCAAAATTTGCGATAGCAGAATTCCGAGAAAGGTCCCCGAGACTTTCATACAGCAAAATGAGAAATAGCCAAAGTCATATTACAATTTATAGCTGATATGCCTGGGAAACTGCATGGCAATGCCGTCATAAATCCTACATGTCTCTTTTATTCTTTCCCAACAACTATTGGGAGGCTATCACCGAGCAAAGCCTGATAGGTGCTGTTGATGCTGCGGTGAATGACTGATTTCGGGGTGTGCGCCAAATTCCCGAAATTGTGCAATTCAGAGGTATACATTTCCCTTCGTTTCCGAGATAAATATTCGGTCACCACATACATACGTACCGTAACGCTCTCAAAATGCACAGGCTTCAGATCGGGGCAACGCCAATGCGCACCAAAATGCCAAGGACATATGAAGAGCGCACTATCTAATGGGACATCCTCGAGACAGACGTAAGACTAATCAATGCCGTAATTGGCGCATCTCCTCTCGAGACATCCCCTCAGTGGAGGCATTACATAGGTGTCTTAACAGGCTTCCGCTTAGAGCATATTGGAGGGCGACTTATGAACTGCACCGCAGCCCTCGACCCCCGTCTCACCTGACCTACATGAAATCAGGAAGCCGTCTCCTGAGGCTAATTTAGGAAAGTCACCATAGAATTCAAGAATCGGCTAAAGCACCCGGCATGTGTCGCTGTCGTGGGCATCTGGGGCTTCTCGAAAACGAACCAACCTTTCAGGGTCCCATGAGCATCACTGTTTGCAGAGCTCTAAACGCGCTGTTTCTGGGGCAACTCTACTGGTACTGGTACGGCCATCCTAGTGCCGCAGCAATGTCTCGCAAGATGTGTGCCTTGCCGAGTGTTTTGGCTGGGGAGTAAGCTCCCTCAAGGGCTGTGTTCGGGGTTCATTTGTTCTCTATTTATGGTGAATGTCTAAACATACATGGGATCTGCAGTTGGTTAACGGCTTGGCTTGTCGCATTCCTTCCACAAACCCTTTCACACATAAGACATGTAACCGTAGATCGTCAAATGCAGTAGCTACATATCACCGAACACTTACAATCTGACATGCCACACAATAATCCGGTCCAGACCGATGTGAAGAGTGTAAGAAACCTAGATACACCCCAACAACTATTGCCCACATACTCAAACAACTCGTTGGGTTGCGACCGTTGGGGATGGCAAAGTACTTAGATGAGAGTACGGAGTTTCGCACTGCAGATGCTCAATGATAGATCCAGCGAAGCTTAGTAATTGACACTTGGATTTAGTCCTAGCCCTATCGCTCCTAATAGTCTTGACGAGAAAGACTAATATCAAGCCATTCAAATACAATCTGCAGCGAAGAATTTTCCCATTTTTCCGATTTACACCTACAATCGGGCTTGAATGATCGTTCGTGTTATAAACCTTCACCAACCGCACAAGTTCGATCGATATAAACAACGGAAAAATTGGACTAGAAATAAAAAGACATCCAATTCAGATCCACTGAGCTCGAGTCCAACCGCGAGGAATCATTGATGCAGCCCTGCTGATCACGGTGACTGTTGATGCATAATTGGCGTTGTAGTTATGCACGGGAAATCACCGCTATGGGATGATCATTCTCAACCGCAGACGATACCTATCACATTAAAGAAACTCGGGATTTGTGCTTGGGGACATCGGATCCCACACCTGTGCCATACTGTTCTTGAGAATAAGGAAATCCATTGCTTGAGATAGTGGTGGCGATTTTCAACATCCCGCACCCTCCCCGGTGTTGCCTCTCACTCCACACCCCAATGTCATTCGGCGATTCTCCTTCTCCACTTCATTCCCAAAAAGTCCATTTCGCTGACAAAGGTCACCTAAGGATAGTCTGGTTCAGTCTCAGCCTCCGGAAATGACGCCAACACCGGAGCCAACAAGCTTGCCACCTCTGTGTGTTTCCCATCCATGTTGAGTCACCGGGCGACATCATTTTCCCTGCAATACCGTATCGCTAGACGGCCAGTTCGACTTCGAATACGTTCTGCAGCAATGAGTACATGCGTAGCGAGACCGCAAGCCCATTCAACGGCTCATAATCCAGCAAACAGTTGCCTCGACAAGCCAAGCTTCGGATTTGCTAGCAAGGAACGGTTCAATCACGGCTTAGTAGAGCAAGGGAACAAGACGAAGTTAAAACACTACAAAAACGGCGAAAACAGCGCGAGCAAGGTATACGGGTCGACTTGCCTTCCAGAGAGATTCCAGTATGCGCCAGAAGAAGAAGATACATAGCCCTCGAGGGGCTTATTTGTTTTCTACGTCCGCTCCTGATCATATAATGCCATATCATGATCCTCGGTAAGTAAATCCCGAATTCCGCCTAGATCTAAGATCTACCTGTTAACCATGGGTTCAGCTCTGTTGATTCCGACCGGTTCGATCCAAGAAAGAGCAGCGATGTGTACCACCAAAAGGCGCCAAGATCGAAGATCTTACTAAATCTAAATTGATACGAGCTCCACCAGTGGATTGCCAGCTCTCATTGCTCCCGCCTGTTCCAAAATCACACCCATGTTTGCCTAGCTCCGCCTCGCAGCATTTAGGTAACACTTTACCTTGCTCACGCCACAGCCTCACTTTTAAATTCTGCGATGCAACCGGATCAGCATTCAAGCCAGCCTTCCACAACTCCTAGAACTCAACACACATATCACGCATCACATTTTTTTTTTTATCATGGGTCTAACAATCAACACCGTCGGAACCTCCACCCTCCACCGCCAGGCCGAACGCGCCGTAATCACCCTCGACGTATCCAGTGAAGGAAACAACCAATCCACAGTATCTCAAGATGTCACCCACACCTCCAACCGCCTTCAATCCCTCCTCAAGGAAACCTCCCCGAAGCAAGCATCCGGCGACGCCACACCACAAGCGCCTGTTACTTTCTGGAGCATGAGTTCCATCAGCACGGGCAGCTATCTCCCCTGGGACCATGACAAGCAGGAGCACAGAGCGCGAGTCTACACAGCCCGGACCAACTTCGAGGTCAAGTTCCGGGATTTCAGCAAACTGGGCGAGTTCGTGTCGGATGTTGCTAAGGATCCGTTCGTGTCGGTGCGGGACATCGACTGGCGGTTGACGGATGAGACGACCAAGGCGCTGGGTCAGGAATGTAGGAAATTGGCTGTTTGGGATGCCCTCTCCAAGGCTAAAGATTATGCTGGGGCTTTGGATAAGAGCAACTTGAGGCCCGTGGAGATCGATGATGTTCAGGGGAACTCTTCTCCAGCTTTGTTTGCTTGCGCACGGAGAGCGCCGGCGTATGGGGAGTCAGCGGGCGAGCAAGCTTTGAACTTTGTACCGGAGAGCTGTGAGATTCAGTGCTCGGTTAAGATGAGGTTAGAGGTTGATTAGGAGGTTAATTATTTGGTTGAGGCTACGCTACCTCTATGTTACTGGGGCCTGCCTACTCTTCCGAGGATGATGTGAAATGATTTTTTTTTATTTTAGTTTAGTACCTCAAGGGGGAATTAATTAATTGCATGACAAATTTATACATAGAAACGGAAGATAACTTGGATGATTCACTGTTTTATTAAACCAATGCAATTGCTTCGCCCAGCCGTGCTACGTTAGCGTCTCGAGTAGGGAACGCTGGTAAGGCAGCTGGTCAAGTCCATGAGCGAATGGATATATCTCCTTTCATAGTACGCCCTAGTACATAGAAGCGATGATATCGAGATTAGCACTCTCTCGCGCTATATTTCGCCCCAAGGATGAGATCCTCGGAAGATGTCCGATGAGAAATCCGCTATTCAGGAACTTCATGTTAAGATCCACGGTCGCATTCCGATCGAGGGGAAGGAAAACCCGATCCAAGAGATCCGAACGAACAAAAAGGATTGAAAGATAACAAAAAAATAAGTATGCTTCCACGCGGATTTGAACCGCGGACCTCATGATTACTAGTCATGCGCTCTACCAACTGAGCCATAGAAGCAAATGGTCGTGCATCATCCGTGAATCGAACACGGGCCTCATCGATGGCAACGATGAATTCTACCACTAGACCAATGATGCTGTGAAAACTCATGGTCCCAGGGAGGCTCGAACTCTCGACTTCTGAGTTATTAGCTCAGCACTCTAACCAACTGAGTTATGGGACCACTTGTTGAAATTCCTTTGAGGAAATATAGTACTTCAGGCTAGGTTAGGGTATTCGTGCACACCAGCTACACCAGTTTGTCTCAAACATGTTGAAACACAAGATACTGTATTATGTGATAGAGATGGTGTATAGCAAGTGGTTTATTTATGTCCTTGAAAAAAACTGTGCTTTCTTTTCGGCCAACCATAGATCAGTTTTAAGTGCTGGATCATGTTCTCAACATCAGTGTATGGGTCATCAGAATTGGGCTTAGAATAATAAATAAGATAGTTTGCTGCTTCATCACCACACCATCCCTTGATAGCTGCCAGGCGAAGCATTGTAATGGGAAAATAATCTATGTTAGCAGCTAAATAGTCTTGAACTTATAGTTCCAAAATTTAAATAAGACTATATCCTTGTCTCCTTCCTGAGTGCCGGTAAAGGTAGGAGGTTCGGTCATCTTATGTCACGTCCCAAGTCTCGGATTAGCCCTGACTTGGCGCACGTGACTTAGCGAGCCCTTTGGAGAGATAATCCGCAGCGTCACACACTGCGGATTCTCTCTCCACGCTTAGTATTCTTTATGAATTGACTTATAGCTTTGAGTCGGTCCTAAACTTAGTATTGCAATAAAAAGATTTATCCTGATTTAATAAGAGTATTAAAAAGGCTTCTCTACTTTGTTACTACATCTGCAAGATATTCTAGACAATGACCTGGTGTATTTAATTTGTCTTATTAATTAACTTCTATATCATAATATATTTTTCCTTGATCTTTCTCTTTAAGTCATCGAATTTCTTTCGCAATTCTGCATATTCCGGGGCCTTGACAGGGTTGATGGCTTCAAATTGCTCGATATGTTCCCACTGTTTTGTAATAACCTTATCATGCTCAGTAAGCAAGCTTTCATACTTGTCATGGTCAAGAAGAAATTTTTTAAATAGTTATTTAGATTTTTTAGTATAAAAGTTAATAAACTGTCTTATATCCACTTCTCGCTGTGTACCACCTTCTTCAATCAAAAGAGAAGAGCAACGGGCTGCTTTGTCTTTTCCAGTAGTATTTACAGGGCGTATCATAATGGATCATTTGATAGAGCTCAGCTCGGTATCCTGCAGATCTTCATATCCGCGGATTCATTAATTCAAGACAGCACTAACGCGGCTGCTGCGTTAGGTTCCACAGCTTCATGTCTAATAACTACTGTAGAGTTCAAGAATGGGGGTCCACGCGAGGTCGGTTGATCAGTCAGATTAGCCGTCTACCTTTACGCGTAGATAAAAAGAATGGGTAGAAAAAGCGATAGTTGAATTATGTGATGACTGCTCATTTATAAGTAGCTGTTCCACGATAGATAGCTAGATATGGTAGCATTTCCAACTGAATTCAACTATGGGAGGGGAAACTATCATACAAGGTAGGTAGGTAGGTAGGTTACTAATTAACGTCACTCGGTGGTCCACGCGGCCACGTGGTCCACGGCCTCCTAAGGGGCAACTGGACGTGCTATCTAAACAAAAATCTCACTAGAAACTAGCTAAATACATGCTTGAAACAATAAATCTAAATAATATATACTGTAAAAGAGTGGAAGAAGCTTCTGGCACTACCCTGGCCTGGTCTTCTGAAGGGAACCTGCTTTAGCTACCTATAGATAAAAGGGGGTGCCATCCTCTTTTATCCAAGTAGAAATATGGACTGTTACATTATTCAGTGCTTAAGCGAGCCCAGTTCAGGCATATATTCTTGAAAAAGGATGAATCTTGCACAATATAGCTAAACTCTTTAGTCTTAGCAGTTGTACTAAGAAGCTAGTTAATTGTCTATAACAGGCTAGCTTTTTAACACTTCTATCTGTTCTTCCAGCGCTTCCTGGTGTGAGGACAGAAGAAAAAGTGTGTAGAAGACTTTAGCCTATTACAAGAGCAGGTTATCAGATAGTTTGAATAGTGAAATCTTTCATGGTATGCTGCAAAATCCTCATAACCTGTACAGGCGGCTATCAGCCGGCCTAGTACCCAACAGGGAAGGCTATATTCCTGGACACAACTACTCTTTGTATGGGGTCTGATACTCAGATCACGATAGGCCTGTGGTGCTGTCTTTATGTATGTTGCAGAGAAATCTACATGGAGTTACTATTTCGCCTTCCGCCTGAGGTATGAGGGAGAGGAGGGAATATAGAAGCTATTTATTATTATGTCCTGCTTGACGAGCTAATCTGCCAGTTCATTTCCTGCAATTCCAGTGTGGCCTGGGACCTAGCGCACCTCTAGGGGCTTACATGATAGGTTTAGAAAGAATAGAACTTTCTTCTATTATATAAAAAACTATTAAAAGATATTTGTAAGACCACGCCTGTGGGGTGCCAGTCTGTTGTCTGCCAGGAGGCTGGCTGCCGCTAGATTATCAAGTAAAATAGTTAAACAGGTGGTAAATTATATATATGATTGATTAATAATAGCTTTGAGTTCTACTACTACACCCATGAGCTCTGCATCGTAGACCTCCGTTTTAGAGCCAGCAGGGCCGAACCTCTAGGTAATAAGAAGAGAGCCATAGTATACTACATATCCATAACCTGCGTCTTAGCCTGTTTGTGAGCTGCCTGAGTAGACTGATATCTGCAGTGGGGCGGGAGTATAGTCTTTGCGGGGTGTTGGAAGCATGTGTAATAGTGGGAGAGATACCTCTATTTGCGCGTGTTCTGGTGCAGGGGTAGGGATATGTTGGAGTATGCTATTAAGTTTAGTTTTAAATTTAGATTCATGTTTGTCAGCTACCTACAAAATTGGGTGCTCAGCGTCCAAGCTTGCATATCTGATAGTTGCTCTCTGGAGGGTGCAGTTGAGTAGAGCTCCTGGATTAGGCAGATCTGCCTCTCAGAGCAGTGCTGTGGTAGGTGTTGTTTTATAGACAGGGAGAATAGTCAAGATAACTATGTGGAGCAGGGATCACAAGAAGTTGACAACTTATTGTTGTCTTGAGCTAGTATAGAATATTTCTACCCTGTAGAATATAGTTAGTAGAATATATTACATAACTACTACTTATATAGGGACAACTGGACATCCTTGCTGGGTATTGCTAAGCCTTCAGAGATGTTGTGCAAGCTACTTGTCATGGCTGAAGACCTAGTTTATATGTGGCCTGAAGGTGAGCTTCATGTCAAGCAGGACCCCTAACCAGCGGGTATAAAAAGATGGTTTAACCATGCCTAGCGCTGGCAAAGAGACTGTAGGGGGAGACTGATTCTGCTGCTTGGAGAAGTGCTGTATCTCTGTCCGTGAGATGGTGAACTATCTGCCTATGTGGTGGTTCGATAGTATCTTATATTGTACAACTCGTCCATATTCTGGGTGTTCCCTGATTATCTGTACTCGCACGAGCACGCGCGTGATATCACTCCCCACACTGAGATATTTAACGTGAGGCAGCGATGATAGTGGGATTTCTTTGAGGCGGATTGATTAGCGATATCACTTATTTGTCAATGCACGCCTGGTTCACTTGATGGTTCGAACCGATTCTGAGAGCTTATATGACACATGCCAACTTGCCCCTCGTCTGGTTACTCTCCAGCAATTTATGAGCCTCCACAATCTCAGTAAAGGGAAACACCTTCTCTACAAACACCTTGAAAGTCCCATCCTTTAGTCTCGGAAGAACATGCGCCACCATGGAATCTCTAAGCTTCCGCTGGTATTCCAGCTCCCGACTGCGAAGCGTACTGCCCTCGACGCGAAGTCTCTTAAACAGTAGTCCGCCGATGTCCACTCCATCCGGCAACTTCTGCCCGCTCATCAAGCCTAGAATGACAATTCGGCCATCGCGCGCCGCGGCGTCTAGATTCCCCTGGAAGTAGTTTGCGCCGACAAAGTCCACGATCAAATCGACTCCCGCCCCGTCCGTGACCTTTTTGATCTCTGCGGCCCAGTCTTGAGTCTTGTAGTTGAAGGCGGCCGTCACACCGAGTTCGTTAACGAGGAAATCACATTTTTCCTTGGAGCCGGCCGTCGCATAGATAGCTTTGGCGCCGTCTGCTTTAGCGAGTTGAATACCACAGATAGAGACGGACGAAGCGCCAGCGTGCCAAAGTACGGAACGGCCGGGCTTAAATTTCCCGATGATGTGGATGGCTTGCGACGCAGTAATCCATGTCTACAGGATTAGCAGAGCGTTCCGTTGTCAGTTCAATGCATGTCTCACCTCTGGGACACAGGCAGCTTGTTCCCATGAAAGCTCCGGAGGTTTATGGACAAGCATCCCTGTATCGACGATGATGTACTCCGCATACGCTCCTGGGAGGGGTTAAGTACGAACATTCAATACGAAAGTTCAGGGCAATAACAACCTCCATACGCAAGACCGAACACGGCATCCCCAACCTTGAAGTCGCTTTCCGCGCCAGCGGCGACCGACTCCACAGTGCCTGAGAACTCAACACCCATGGTCTCCGGCGCCTGCGGCGGGAGAGGGTACAGACCCTCTCTCTGCAACAGGTCCATGCGGTTCAGTCCAAAAGCCTTGATTTTGATTAACGCCTGTCCCACTGAGGGTGTAGGTCTTAGGATCTGCTTGATGGACATGGCGTCCGCGGGGCCTTTGCCACCCTTGACTACTATTGTCTTCTTTAGTATGGGCCTGAAGGGCTTTTTGCTGACCCTGGAGATCGATAGCATACCGACTGCTCTCATTTCTGGCATGGTGAATTGTTTGTTGGAAGGTAGATATGCCAACCACAGTTTATGTGAAGGCTGAAACTGCGCAGATTAAAATATTGGTTTTGTAGTGGACCGGTCATTCACTGATTAATATGGGATGATCAACCAAGGAGATTGACGTAACTAAGATAACTAGTTAACATCCACTTTTCAATTACGTACACTTAAGTCCGACGGAGGCCGATTTCTGTGACTTATCCCTCCGAAGGTGGGTCTCCCTTACATTTACCAAGGATAGAGAATATGTAGCAGGGGTCAGCTAGAGCAGATTTCAAGATTTATGGCCACTCCCGCTGCCTCCTATACCAGAAAGATTATTTTGTCTCGCGGAGAGTATAAATTGAAAAAAGGTTTTAAAAAATTTAGTCACGTGAACGCAATTTGCTCTTTTTTGATTGTCTCAAGTTGAATCCTCTGCATCAGCTATCCTCATTGACGAGGACATATCGATATCTAGGCTTCCCTTTCGCCATATCAACGATAGCCGCATTAGCCTCCTTCATCGGCCTCTCAGTCACCCACGGGACCACATTCTTGTCGAGAGCCAGCTGCAGCATTTCTTGAATCTCGTGCGGTGCACCGATGAACGAGCCCATGACCTTCGCAGAGCGGGAGGCCAGTAAGCCTGCTCGAAATGGAGGAAATTTGTCTTCTGGCAGGCCTACCTGGACGAAACAGCCGTCGGTGCGGAGGCAGCTCAGGTAGCTTTCCAATGGCATCTGGCGCATCATCAGTATGCTTTTACCGGCAATGGGACAGATTCTGCGATTTTGGGTGGAATTGCGTATGCCATACCTGTGAGGAAGAAACCGTGCATATAAGCAGATCCAGCGTCATCTTATGATTCTCAGCCCAGTCCGTGTCTTCCTCGGTAGCGAGATATTCGTCCGCCCCCAGACGAACAGCATCCTCTCTTTTGTTCGACCTGCGGGAAATGGCAACAACCTTCTCTGCACCGAGCGCCTTCGCCCACAGAATTCCAAAATGTCCCAACCCACCAATCCCAATAATCCCCACATTCTTCCCTGGTCCACAGCCGTTCCTCCTTAACGCAGAGTAGGTAGTGGCTCCAGCACACATCATCGGCGCCGCATGTGCCGATGGCAACCCGTCCGGAACCTTGAAGACAAAATGCGACGGCGCTCGATGGTACCGTCCGAATCCGCCGAAAGATTTATCGCCGCTCAGATACCGACCATTGTACGTTCCGGTCAGATGCACGTGGCAGTAATTCTCCCTCCCACTCGCACACTCCTGACATACACCCCGCCGACAAAGACAGGCGTCACTCTGCGGACCAACAGCCACCCGATCACCCACCGAAATACCATTGGTAACCGCTGACCCAACATGAATAGCTATGCCGACGATCTCATGTCCAACGCAGCAAGGATAGTCGGCTGGTGCCTATAGATCATAAGTCAGACCCGTTGATCAAAAGAAGAACAAAGGGCTTAAAACCAGACACACCCAGCTGCTGCGCAGAGTACTTAGGTCAGAGCCGCAGACACTGCAATGTGTGATTTTGATGTCGATGTCGGTTTCGTCCCATGCTTTAGGGGTGTAAGGACCCCACGTCATCTTTCCATCAGCGGCGGTCGGGTCGTGACCCAGCCAGCCTTCAAATTGGGGTGTTGAAGTAGTGGTCATGTTTCTTGAATAAAGATGTTTATAATGTTACCGGTGGTGGAACGATTCCTTTAACAGGCTGGGGCTTAGGGTCGAATTTAATACTTAGTCGGGAGGTCAAGGATAGGCACGTCAAGACTGATAATTTGACAAATTTGGCTTACCTCTCAGCTCAGGATTCAGCGCATGGAGTAGACATGTTCATGTTTTCAGGTGGCAACGGCCACACGTAATTAGATAGCTGGGAGTGACGATGCAGACAAGAGTGGAAATGACGATCAGGCTCCCAATATGGGAAACGGGACCCAAAGTCAAGATGTGCATGCATTTGATAACTATCAGCACCAGAGCATTTGGCTCCGTCGGACCTTTGTTAAGCTTTAGCCTAGTTCCGCCCGAGATCCACAGCAAACTGGCAACAAAAGCCCCACACGAAGAACACATTCGCAATATTCTTGATTGGATATGGTGCCGAGTTGTACTGTGAAATCATACCAGACCACAACACGGCCAAAATCCCTCAATGCCCTAAAAGCTGCCTAGAGATGCTCGCCCGCCACATTTTCATAATAAACATCAGTCTCATATGGAGCTAGATGAGCCAGAGCGACTGCAGGCTTTTTCCTTTTTGTAGTTGAAGCCGCCGTCAAGATTGAGTTCGTCGATTATATAATCGAGTTTCTGGTCACTCCCCACACTACCAAACACTCTAAGAGGTGGGCGGTTCACGTATTACTACATTACTAAAAGTCTCACGCTCTGGCATTGAGCTAACCGGGCTGGGCCTAGCGATTCAGTTGCATATATGAATAACTAAACTAAATTACTCCGGAGCATAAACGGCTCGGCTGGGAAATACGTTAAGAGATGGGAGATGAGCTAAATCAGTAGATCAGATTGACACTAACCGATCCTTGACGAAGAGAGGTAGGGTTTTCTTTTCAGTCCAGAGGGTTCAGTATCCTAACAGGAATACAGTATCTGACTTGTCATAAACTCTCCAACTCTAGTCGTGACCTTGTATTCAATTTCCGCCTCACTGTGTTCAATAGAGTTCAATGAATATGAACAGACGGACGGAAATAGCTATTACAAGGCCAAAGTAGGTGCGGATGAGCTCCGACGGACTTGACGGAAGCTACCGTGGAACCAAACAAGTGGGTTCTCGTCAGTTCTTAGTAAATAATTGCGCTAAACACCCGATCGCGTCAACCAACGCGTTGAAAACCCCTCTTTTTTGAAACAACAAACCATGACACCTAGAAGGGTCCCTTTGAGCCCTTTAAGTGCTAATATTGAGCGTAATCGACAGCTGAATCCAACCGAACGAGCTTATATACAGAGAGTCTATGAAGGCGATAAAAAACCCACTGAAATTGCAAGGCTTTTGAATCGACCCCGCCAAACCATTTATACTATGCTGAGGCTTTCTACCCCTGACAAAGTGGATACCGTGACAAAATTCTATACTAAGTATGCACTATTTAAAATCAAAAAGTTCACAGTAAAAGACCGTAAAATGAGTTAGCACAAATCCTTATTCAACTGACAGCAATGATGTAATTATCAGCACTATGGAGACTGAAAAAAAAGTCACTGAATCACATATGGTAGGATAGCAACAAGCAGCGTGGGCAGGTTGGAGGTGAGTCATGGGCGGTAGTAAACCATTTCAGGGCATTGGCCTGTTCAAGAATCAACTTTTTCATTTAAGTAATGACACTCCCTTCACAGGAGCTTTATTCTAGCCAGTTCTTTACAGCGATTTCCAACGCCTCCTGCAGCCATGTTTCGTCAAGTCGAACATTGCCATCAAATCCATCTCACCCTCCCGGACTGTGAGGATCACTCCTTCATTCCCAGGAAGAGTCTTGGTCACCTTGTGTGCTCGCTTAATGAACTTCTCAATATCATCCCGAGGCACCGCCACATCTTAGTTATCCAGGCCTATTTCCCCGCACAACATCTCCTTTTCCTTCCCCTCACGCTTGAAATTCTAGTAAGATAGCACCAATATCATCATATTGCTCGGCCGTCGCATGTGACATGTAAAATCGCAAAAGCAGGTTGGTGGATAGATATCAACCACTCTAGCTAGTGGTGTCTAGAGCCTTGCGAAATATTTGGCATAGCGCGAGTTTTTCTGGCGACTTCTAAGGCCGATGAATTTTAGAAATGGAGGACATGACCTGATTAAGAAGGCGGCAGGCATCGTTTACAATTTAGGTTGCTGTCGGCAATGGAGATCTGTTTGTCTGCCCCATGAAATGTTCTTCCGGGACTTCCCATTATGCATACGGCCAGATTCTCGCTACACGGGTGCTTACAGTAGTATCGAAGCTTGGCAGATTTGGATAAGTGACATCCGAGAGGTAGCATATAGAAACAAGGTGAGGGAATATTTCTTTTTTGCAGCAGACCAACGTCAATGTCACACCTTTGCCACCATTACATTTTGACTTGATCATCGACTTAAGAGATATGAAATTGTCTTCTCGCGCCACCCAGCAACAGCATACCAGAGTGGCGACCGCCCTTGGTAGTCTTTTAGCTCTGCATCGACCCTTGCATCCGCGAGCAGCAACTTCAATATGTCGGTATGCCCAGCACCCGCGGCATGCGAGATAGCAGTGCGCCCTTCCTGGTCCCTGTGATTGACATCGACTCCAGTGGCCTGCAAAAGACAATTCAAAGCCTCCACCTGATCATACAAGCTTGCTACAATAAGCGGCGTCCTTCCATCTTTGTCAGCTGCGTTTATGTCCGTCTTATCGTTCGTGATAAATTCTTTCACTACGTCCAGGCGACCATTGAGCACGGCATGACCGAATGGTAGAAAGCCTTCAAATCCTTTGGCTTCGATTCCCTGCTGCAGAAACCTTTCGACTAGGGTAATCTTCCCCGCGGCAGCTGCATAGGAAAGAATAGGGATATTTGATGTGTCATAACCCATTTTGTTTAAGCCTGCTAGAAGTATTCCGACCATTTCGTCAGAGCCACGGTCAATGGTATATTTGACCAGGTCAGCAGGATACTCTATGCTGTTAAGAAGGGGAAGTTGGACGATCATAGAGAGCCAGAGCCTGTTACCTTGGTCGATTGCGTACTGGACAAGCTCGTCAAAACTGGTAACACTAGGAACTCCGTTTAAATCGCCGGTGACTAATATCCAGATAACAGTCAAGTACTCTCGATTGTATTCCGACGAGTCGTGGAAGCATTTAGTATCGTAGTTAAAGTGCGATAGAGTCCAATCCAAAGGTGTACGACCTGATTTATCTCTAGAAGACGGCATGGCGCAGCTTGTCTGCAGTAGAAGGCGTACAATATCTTGTTGGGCTTTCTCAGCCGCGTGCGAGAGAGGGTCCCGGCCATCTTGATCCGGGTCGTTGATATCCACGCCTAGTCCGATGAGAAATGAGCATACAGGGACAGAGCCATGACCGGCAGCCCATGATAGAGGGGAGCGGCCCTGCGCATCAACAATTTTGGCGGCAGTGGTGTCGAAAAAGTATATCATCTCAAAGGTAGGTAGGAGTGGATGAGCGCAGGTGTAAGACAAGGGTGTACGTCCATCTCTGGAGGCAATGACTGCATTTACTCCGGGCGTTTTGAGCAGCAAGCCAATGACTACATCCTGCCCACGTTCTGCAGCATATGAAAGTGCTGTCCGATTACAGTTGTCGGTTGAATTGATGTTGACGTTCGCATGCCTGATAAGAACCTCGACATTAGATATTTGCCCGCGCTCGGCTGCATAGGACAGGGGCGTTCGTCCGTATTCATCTGAAGAATCGCCAGGGACACCCATCTGGATTAGGTAATGGAGGATATCATCATCGGATGCCAGAATGGCATGGTGCAGAAGAGATCTCCCACTATTATCCGTGTGATGAACGTGCGATGGGCAACGGCCGAGAAGCATTCGTGTCACAGGTGATTGTCTCCATTGGACAGACCACAGCAAAGGGGACATTCCATTTTTGTCTTTTAGCGTGCTATCAATGCTTTTGTGCCTTGCCAACAGACGGGCGATTACCAAATTCCTTTGCTTGATGGCTGAAGTAAGAGCAGTGCAACCGTCTCTGTTTTGGGCGTTGACATCAAGCTGATTATAGACAAGAAGGGATCGAACTAGATCCTTGTTGTCGCAGATAACAGCACAAGATAATAACGAGTCCCCCTCAAGATCCTTGGCATTTACCAACGTTGGAAAAGCTTCCAATTGACGCTGGATGACATCGTTCCTCCCGTTTCTGACAAGCTCAAAAAGACTCTCCTGCTGCGTCAACGATGTTTTGTCGGCTTCACTCCCCACCGTACAGTTCATATTGACAATGATGCCCGGCGGGGCCAATGAATCTTCGGGAGGGCTGGAAGGCTCCAGGGTGGAATCACGTGTAAACTCATCTTCTTTTGCACCCGCTTGTAACAGTATTTGAACAGTAGATTCGCGCCCATTCTCCCGTGCAAGCATCAAAGCAGTGTTTCCATCCTCATCGCGTGCGTTTGGCTCAGTCTCTGGCAGTGCTAGCAGGATTCGAACAACCGAGTCGTGGCCTCTTGTCGCCGCGAACATCAATGCCGTGCGGCCATACATGTCTTCGTAATAAGGAATTTTAGCATCGAGGAGGAGCCTCAGAATGTTTGCATCGCCCCTCTTCGCTGCAAGCGGAATTGCTTGTTGATCCTCCCCCCATGCATAAGTATAATACATCGACATGCCATATTCCAATAAGGTCTTGACTGACGCTTCATGCTGTTGGCTCACGGCGTAGGTCAGGGGTAAAAGGATTGATTCGGTAGAGCCTTCGGAACAAACAGAGGAATCATCATCATGTGCAACATCCGCGTCCAATTCGTCATGAGGTCGTGCCTGCGGCTCGGGTTTTCCGAGTTGAGCAGACAGCCACTCCCAGCACGCGTCATTATGGCCCAGCTCGGCAGCATAAGACAATGGACAGCGCCCGGCAGTATCTCTGATATTCAAATCCGCCCCGCGGGCAATCAGAGCCCTGATGGATTTCACCTGTCCGCCAATAGCTGCCCAAAACAGTGGAGCTTTCCCTGTGAGGTCGACAGCGTTAATATCTGCACCTCGGTCGGAGAGTTTGTTTATGGCATTAACATCACCAGTCTCTGCTGCTCTGGAGAGAGGTGTGCGTTTGTTGATGTCTTTCAACTCCAGAACTGAAGACTCTGGTCTGGACATTGCGGGCGTTCAAGGACTTGCTAGCTCGCGGTTCTACAGATTAGCTCAATACAGTAATCAAAAGTCCTTGTTTATTAATTATTTACACCAGGCAGCACAAAAGGCTAGACTTAGGCAACCTTGCAGGAAAGTTTCCTCTGGGAGGTCCAGACTGCGACTTGGTCCCACATAAGTTACATGTCGAAGTTTATTATTAATTTATTAGAGGCAGCGTCCTGGCAGCATGTGATTAATATTCAACCTACCAAAATAAAAACCCAAATGGGGTGTAAGGGAGTCAACCAACGATGCTCATATTAACACCGTTTCTGCCGAACTTTCCTTTTGCATGGCCTAGAACGTTGCCCTCGAACTTGAGAATAGAGAGAATATAACACAACACAAACTGTGAATCATGATTATTCAAATTATATATATATGTCTACCAAATTTTGTAGAATAGATATTAGGTTCAAGGATGTGGCAAGCTAGGGGTATCGGAGAGGAAGCTGAAAACAACTGAGAAGCGGAAGGCGGAAGGAAAATGACTATCCACTCTCGCAGAACGCCTGACACGGCCCTGGGCTGATGCCGGTCCAGGGTTTCAAACCATCGGATTGTGGGTCACCGCGCGAGAGTGAGAACATGCGTCATGTGATCAACAGCGGCTTATGATCCATCACAATTATGTGTCTTCAATTGATGTCATACAAGACTACTCTGACCTAGACACTAATTTGGATGATATTATATCTAGCCCTCATTCCACAACGCACCAGACCGGATTCCTGCCAGCCTTGAACAGTACCACTAGATAAGATGGTCTAACCGATGAAATGCGAATTCTTCTAATATACCATGGAAATTAACGAAAGAGGTTCTTGAGAAATACCTCTTTAATTTTCCCAGGGCTCATTCAGGGGCTCTTACTATCCCTATAGGATTAAATTATTTGTGGCTTTGTGAAACTTCTTTTCTTGTGCTTTACAGAGAGGCAGCTTGAGCTAATTCTAAAACGCAACAACCGTTTTGAGGCGGGCTTCAACCTACAGATATCCGCCTTCTAATATTTTGCAAGGATATTGTAAGACTAAATCCCGAGTTTGGGGAAATTTGTAAATTTCAAACATCTTCATCCTCATCCCCTGCTTTGCAAGTGCATGTGTGGATGTGTAATGGATGATTCAAACAGATATCGAATATGTATCTTAGACACTAGTAAGCTAGCCCCTATTAGAGAATGGAGATGCAAGTTCAAACATATAGAAAATAACGTTCTCGTTCTACAGGGCAAGAACAAGGGCGAGCACCCCAGCCGCACCAGCCAGGCCGGCAACACCCGTCACAACACCGCCATTAGGGCCAGAGGCACCTCCGGTGGACTGCGAATTGGAGGCCGAAGCCGAAGCTGAACTAGAGCTAGCATCGGAAGTAGACCTAGCAGTAGCAGCCGGGGAGGTAGGGACCTGAGATGTCTTAACGGCATTCGAGCCTGTTGGATTGGCTGAGGTATTGGCAGAAGTGCTGACAGCAACGACACTAGAGGCAGTGACCGAAATACTACTGTCAGCAGTCGCTGGGCCGCTGAGGGTCTTGTCCTCAAATGCTGTGGTAGCCCAGGCTTTAACATTGCTCGGAAGCGAACTGTACCAAGCCGGGAAATTGCCAGCGCTGACTTCGTTCAGGATCGAGGAGCTCGATGCTGGGTCCAGCATATCCACGTAAAATGAAGGTGGGATGGCGGTTGCCAGGATGTTGCGGATAGAACTTGGAGGATCGAGATAATCGAGCAAGAGGGAGCCAGCCTCGAATGTATTGGTGTCATAGAGTTCAGAAGGGTCCGAGGGTTCTGGGGCTGGGGAAGCCAGGGCCGTTGCAGCGAAAGCAAGAAAAGTGATCTTGTACCGCATGGTAGATATAACGAGTGTATATGAATATAAAGGAGTGAAGGAGTGACTTGCAGTTTAAAAAAGAGACATTCAAGAAAGTAGCCAACATAAATAGATGGTTATGAGCCTCAAGAACAGTTACGACTTATGAGCTCGGCCCACATTCGTCCCTGGCTAACGCCAAACAAAAAAACCCAGATTGTGTAGTCCGAGATATAGCCAATCGCCCCGAGACGGGTCTCCTCCTATCGGCCCGCAAGGCATTTTGAGCCAATGATGCGGGCATAGGCGTCCCTGGTTTAGATCCAAAGATGGGGCTAGGTTTCCTGTTTCCTATTTCCCTTTTCGTTGTTTCTGTTTCTGTTTTTCTCCTTTTTGATTTTTTTCTGTTGCAAGGCCAGGGGGTAGGCTCTGGAGTTATGCAGGATTCTATGATTTAGTAATGGGGATTTTGCGCGAATCCAATACTAATCTTCAAGTAAAGAGATGCTTCAATGGGGTGAAACTATATCGATTTTATCAAATCAGTAAGAGCTTTCTTACCGAGAAATTGATAGTGTAAAGTGTCTCAGAGCCCTTGATATTTAGACGAGAAATATATAAAGCTGGTCATTTATTGGAGAACCTTGACCTTTGTATTTGTCCTTATACATCTTTCTCTTTGGTAAAATACACTGGACGCAAATAAATTGTCTGTGGTGAATGGAAGTTTTCACCTGAGCAACTCAATTTGGTTGCGCCAAAACTAAAGAAATTTTTCAATCAAGACGATGCGAACCATGGTTAGCACGCGTCTGGTTATATGGCTGTGCTGAGCCTAAAATTTACTTGAGAAAACTTTGATTACAAAGCTAAGCCTTGGCATATCTCTCAGTTCTACAATATCAACATCAACTAGGACTCCATCTGCCTCCATCTGAGCGGACATAAAGTCAGGTCAATATTAGCCTTGAGTAATATATATTCGTAGCTTAGGGCGTTCCGCGACCTCAGAAAACCTTTCAGAAAACCTTGATTAGTCCACTGGGTTCTGATTGACTTTTTCAGCCACGCCTTTGCGTGACTCAAGTATACTCCAGGAGTATTCCTCAGGCTTTTCGCGCCGTTGAGTGTGGTAAAAAATGTTAGCGTGGTCAAGAATTCTGCCATCGCCTCTTTGACCACGCCGAGTTTGTACCGAACATACACACCGTTCTACGATTTTTGAGGTTCCTCAAACAGAACAAACATGGAAATATGTGGTTGCAGGTCAGCTGGCACCGTTCTAGGGGGACTAGGGATGAGAAAAAAATTTCAAATTTCAAATTTCGAAATTTCAACAAAATTGAAAGATTTTGAAAATTTTTTAATTTTCTGAAAGATTTTAGTCACGTGGTTTACTATACCCTTTCAGGTTTAGTCAGTGAGACTGTGACCTATTATCCTCCTTTTATTGGCTATATGCTGCATACTAAGCAACACGTGATATTTTGAAAATTTCGGAAAATGAAAACCCAAAGTTGAAATTCCCGAAATTTTCATTTCATCCAAAACTCGAAAATTTCCCATCCCTAAGTTGGATAGTGTGGCCGTTCCTGCCACCCAATGAGACAAGCATCCATCGCTTCCAACACTGGACAGGGGTTGTTTTTTACCGATTGGGAGCCTACCTCCTTCACTTGATCAACTATCTCTCAGCTGACCTCATAAGTCATTTACTCACTAAACAGTTAGACCAAAAGAACTCGACAACGGAAAACTTCCCATTCTGATGCGGAGGGTTGGACATGCTCAGAATTTCCTGCCCTCCCCAACCCCTCAAAACCCTCTGGTCCTACGATTGTCCGATCCTCTGAACCTCCAATTCTCTAAAATGCTCGCCGCCGCCGTGGCAGCAGCAGAATCATCGTGCTCTCGATACTACCGCCGTCACATCACCGCGCAACCGGACAGCGTCCAGCATCAAAAGGTTGCCGGTAAAACCTGCATCAGTGACGAGTCGGACTTGATCGGTACAGTACACCGCGACCGTCTGACGATGACCTAGGAAACCTTGGATAGTCGCGTAGTCTATAATGCAGTATCGGACAACGAAACACCAACACTGAAGCCATAGGCCGGATTTGCGTTTGCCACCTAAAACTGTGAAGGAATAACTTCGACAGATCGTCGTGGTTCCAATGCCCCTCTCCGGTGCTGCCACCGCTTCCCCTATCCCGCGCTGCAGGACCGCCAGACGGACCGCCAGCCAGGTGATGGGCTCGGTTGGTCGGCTGGCCGATAAGTAAGCGAAGACGTCGTGATGATATCTGCTATTGAAGTCTACCGTGATTGCAAGGTAGCGATGCATCCTGAAAGCACAGTAAAAGAGCTGTTTTTCTACAAGAACACTATTTAGACTCCTTTTTCAACAAGAATGAGCCGACAGATAGGATCAGTAGATCCCTTGTGGCTGGCACGCAACGCCTGGGCACATGCCCCACTAGGTTATTTGGACCGCGGTTCTTTTTCCCGGACGCTTTTGCCCAGTCGTCGTTTGCCTGCCGCTATGCCTTTCCGTACTTCATTTTATGCTAGTTTCGCAATGCCCAGGTTTTATGCTCGCACATTAGAACAGAAGACGCGGCAAATTTTCTGTCAAAACACCCACTTAGACCAACGCTGACCGTACAACATCCCCAGATCATCCTGCATCACCAGGATGGCCGTTGATCCAAAATGCGGCGCACTGTGGTATTTTAATCTCAGTCAATGTAGCTCTGTGGTCAGTCCCTAAACCTGGCCCTTCACGGGGCATCCAGAACTTGTTTGACCAGCATGCCCAGATGGCGAAAGCCAATGCTTCTGCAGTAAAGCTATGATCAGACCAGAGGGCACTACATCTCCGATAGTTCCTCCAGATAGTCAGTACTACATCCGATCTTACCCACAAAAATCTACCCGCCTTAAAACCTACCAGATAGATCGGCTCATGTTGTTGACTAGGGAATAATTTCTACAGCCTCGACAAGAACCATTTAGAAGTAAATAGATATCCGAGAGCTGGTGGTGACACAATCTCCCTAGTCTATGAGTACTTGACCAGTTGGAGCGCCAGGATACTCTGGTTCATTGCATTGCTATCCTGTGCGATTGACTAAAGGCTGGGAGAATGCCATGCCTGGTAAGAGAGATTGACCGCATGGGAAAAAAGGCGGGGCGAGGCGCCGTCATATAAGTTAGGCCCTCTCCACGATTTCAATTCCGTATCCAGAACACGAATGCCCTCGACCGCTACTCCTTTGTGCAATCATTTACAAAGATTATATGCAGCCGACAGTGATGAATACATTCCCACAGACGATCGCCCGGGTACTCTACCGAACGGTACGCGGGTACCGGCAGCAAACCCAGTCATGTCATGCTAGCCTTGTCGGTAGTTGAGTCAAAGAGAACCTTCACGATTGTTTGGTAAGCCCGGCCCCCAGAGTATCAGAATTTCTACCGGTGTTGGATCCTGACGGTGAAGGCTCACTGAGAGAAGCCTTCGGCTCCAGTGGCCCCTGCGCAAGAGCTGCTCGGCTCGCTACTGCACGGCTACCGTCCGAGCTTGCGACGCCATCGACTCGGGCGGGAGGCCGATGCACTGCTGGAATTGGGCCCCCGCCAGCAGATGTGTTATTACGATGGGAAGCTGTTCGGTGGGTACCTGGCCTTGCTCCTGGACCAGATTCTGGCCGACTGCTGCCGGCCGGCGGTAACAGCGTACCTCCACACATTGTTTGCGCTCTCAGTGCCGCCGGTCGTTCCGATCCGCCTGCGTACATGGCCCGAGAGAGTCGACGGGCGCAAGATCTATCTAGTGGGTTCCGTTCAGATCCCCGGCCCCATGACCAGCGAACCGGTCGAAGCGATCCGGGCACATGCTCTGTTTGTACGCCCCCGTGGCTGAAAGACGATCCCTTGCGGGTAGAGGAACCTAGTGGTATTGGATTGCATGCACGGAAGGACACATAATGGTGACTTTGCTAACTAGTTAACTGGATTTGGTGTCTGATGTATTTACATGATACGGCAATATAGTTTATGCTCCGGCACAACCACGTCCTATGTGCTAGGACAAGTCGAATTGATTACCGGATATCTAGAGTTGAGCCCACTGGAGCCTGATACATTTCTCCCTGCACTCCTCCCCTTTTCATGTATTACCTAGTAAGGCTGCCAGAACCCGGATCGGTCGCCGTGTGTGAAATGCCATGCAATTAAGACCGATGCGCCAGGGGACGAGGGCGGCTCACGGTTGTTAAAGGTCGGGTTGTCTTCTTTCTCGGCTCGAATAACGGTCACGCTGCGGTGTGGGGTTATCCAATTGAACCAGTGACGGCCGAGATGGAGCGGACAGGTTATGATCTTTGAGAGGGGGCTTATCCAACAGACAGCGATAGGTATCCGAAGTTGTCTGGGCGACGGTGATCTCGCGAGCGGCGGTGGTGAGGTGTTTGGCCTTTGTCGAGAGGGCGGTTCTGGATGGGGGGGAGGGCTTTGTGTGGTGGACGTGCTACCACAGGGTCTGGCGGGAAGGGGTTTTTCTTTGAGCCGACGGTTATTGAGGTACGGGCAGACTCACATCTGTCTTGTAGTGAGGTGTTTGGACCGGTGATTGCGCTGATTCGATGTGAGTCGGAGGAGATTGTTTCGATTGCGAATAGCACGCCGTTTGCCCTGGGTGCTTCTGTCTGGCCGAATGACTTTACTCAGGCGCATCACGTTGCAGCGAAGATCGACGCGAGTATTGTTTGGATTAATGGCCATCATCTTAATGACCCATCGTCACCTTGGGGTGGGTTCAAGGAAAGTGGAATGGGGAAGGAAAATGGGCTGGAGGCTTATGAGAGTTACACAAAGGTCAAAGTACGCTGATGAATTACGGAGTGGCACCCGTCTGGTTCAATGACGAGGTCACAAATGCACGATATGGGTAAATGTGGCCCGGATTAAAGGATTTGAGACTCTCTTGAAAGCAGATAGGCCGATTAAAGAGAGTAGTGGCATTATTGATACCAAAAAGTCATTAAAACAGCATCTTTGTTCATGACCAACAGCTCAAGATTCATCACCACAGAAACACTTCATTTACAAGGCATTGAAGGCCTTCACAGCAGCTTCAGCAGTGACATGAGCGCTCGCTGGGTTTGCACCAGTGACGATAGGACCGTCAGTGATGGTGAATGCATCCCAGGGTCCAGCGGGAGAGACATCTGCCACCATTAGTTAGAAGATCCGAATGATGTCAAGGGAAGACATACAAGTTGCACCAGAAGAAGCTGCCGAGGCCTCAATAGTAGGCCTGTTCCAGCTCTTGATCGTATCTAGGACACCTTCCTCTTCCTCACCCCTAGTGGTGAAGCCGGTAACCTTGCGACCGGCGATAACAGACTTTCCAGTGGATGGATCGATGATGCCGGGGAAGATGGCTCCTCCATGGCAGCTTTGGTAGGGTGTTAGTATACGGAAAAGAGAGAGCTCAGGAGATTCCGGGGTGTTCATACACAGCGGACACAATACCACCGTCAGTGTACACCTTGGCAGCAATGGACTGCAAACCCTTGGCATCAGGGTAGTCAATTAACGACGCATGACCCGCCGAAGCAAAGAAAAGGCCATACTGGTCAAGCGACGGTGTTAGAAACATGGCACTTGCATTGACAAAGTGCTTTACTTACGTTGTCTGGCTTGATGTTGCTGGGCCTCAGCAACTTATCGAGCTTGGATCGGAATTCACTGGAATGATCCTCCCAGACGGCGCGGTCCTCATCGGGCAGCCAATCCTTCTGCTGGGACAACCAATCCGGCTGATAGGTACCAGTCTCGGAGACAAGATCCACATCAAAGCCGGCCTTCTTGAAAACGTTGAATGGATGAAGAGCCTCAGTAATGAACAGACCAGTCTCTTTGCCCTCGGGGTAGAGCGGCGCGTGGGCGGAGGTGATCGCAATCAAAGCCTTGCGTGGGGGAGCCATTGCCAAATTTAGTAAAATTGATAATAGAAATGATGCTCAGGAGACAATATTTCTCGGACGAACAACTTAGTGTACTGCGTGTCAATTCCACCGGGAAATATAGCAGTTTAAATCTAATTGAAGCAAAGTATAACAGAAGCGATGACATCAGGCGGATGAATCTAGAGCGATTATGTAAGTTAAGTCCGACGGACGCCACACTGCGGACCTGTGCAACTCCGTCGGAGATTCATCCACACCCAGTGATCTCTCTCCCTTGACTAGGACTCCAGTTGTTTCCTCTTAATATGGACCTGGCTAGAAAGCGTCAGAAGGTTTCGTCCGCCTGTGAGAGATGTCGACGACGGAAATTAGGGGTATGTGGCGTTCCTTGGCTCGATTGAGGTCCACCGCGCTGAGATCGAAGCTTAAAATGATTGTATTGCCAGTGCGATCAACAACGCCCGTGCCAGTTATGTGTCCGAGCCGGCGTAACATGTATCCCGCGTGGGAAGGCAGTGGCTCGATCATCTTCGACGGTACCAATTGCGGCACCAGCCGTCCAGCAAGGTAGCCACGATGAAGGACGACCCCCTAGCGTTCGCCCGAACGATGGTGATACCGTGGTTCTTCCAGAGCTGAACACTGTCGATCTGAGTACTCAGGTAATGAGATGCACTAGAGTAGCTTTCCCACACTGTCTAAGTGAGCTGACTAGCTATGCTATGACTATGCTAGATGTTTTCTCGCATTGATCAACAACATGACATAGAGTATGACACGTCCGCCTTGCCAGGGGGCAAAAAGCCAGCTAGCCCCTTCCTCTCCAGTCCAACACCATGGAGAGATACAATCGGTATACAGCTACCTGAAAAGGATGTCCTCGATGCGTTGATTACCCAGTTTTTTGACTCCGTGGACTGGTTTATGATGGTATGTTCTTTGTTGTCTGTCAACGTTGGCCGTCATCAGTGTATTCGTCCTATCTGACATTTTTGGACCAGGTATTTCACGAAGGAAGCTTTCGACAACGATATGAGCACCTAGTAGCTTCAGTACATGTTGCAGCAACAGACAATAACTTTCTTTGGCTTGTGCTGTTAGTCCTTGCACTCGGTGCCCACTATTCATCCCTTTCTGGGTCACTTGAAGAGTACCACCAGAGCTTACCGCTTCTCTCCGAGCGGCTTCTCGCTCAGATCGAATACAAGTTCTTGCGAATCATTGGATGTCCGAATGTGGAGGCCATCCAGGTTTGCGTGCTGCTGGGTAGTTTTCATTTATTCAATGGCCGCCCCACCGTTGGATTGGGGATCTTAGGCAGTGGTATAAAGATCGCACAGGTTCTTGGACTGCACCGCGAATCAATGTGGCAGAATCTGTCAGATATCGCGCAAGAGTCGAGGCGGCGTTCATGGTGGGCCTTGGAAGTCTTCGACAAGTATGTTCTTCAAGCCGATACTCATATGGAATACACTCTAAGGTAATTCTGGTTCATTCTAGATATGCAGCTATAGCGTTTGGGCGGCCATGTAGTATAGATGACTCTGATTGCAATATTGGCCTGGTCACAGACGTTGGGGACATAAGCCCTCGGCAAGGTCCTCTGCTAGAATATCATCGATGGAAATTCAGGCTCTACCGAATTATGGGCCCTTTCCTAGGGAGGCGACTCCAAACCAATCGAGTGGAGACAGTGAAATCCATCCATAGCCAATTAGTCACGTGGGAGGGACAATTGCCAGATATCCTGCGACTGGAGGCTTACACAAATGAGGATACATCCAGGCCTCCATCATTATTACAGCTTGCAGCGCTTGCTCTTCAATTGACCTACGACAATCTTCGGATCATCCTGCACCGGAGTGTTGCCTTTGGGGATGTTGGCCATGAAGTCGATTTGGCCAAAGAAGCACTTGGAAGTGAAAACTCCAATTTCTCTCGTCAACAACTCGTAGAATCTGCGCTGCGGACCTCGGAGTTGTACCGGTATCCTCATCTCTTAGAGGCTTGTCGCAGGACACATGCTGTAATGCATATCGGCATTTGCCTGTTCACATCCGGTGTCGTTCTCTGCGCGCTTGCCCTCATGGAACCATTATCTGTCACCAGCCAGAAGGCAAAGGCAGGTATTATGCGAATAATTCGCCTCCAAAGGGAGAGGGTCTCATCCCAGCATGTCCTATCGCTCCAGAGTGTCAAAATCCTCGAGGACCTTGTCGCTGTCGTCATGCAGGCTGAGCAACGAACTATTCTCGGTGATCCCATTCCCGACTCAAGCTCAAGACTCAAAGCTAGCGGAAGTCGCTACCCTGCCAACAGTCTCTCTGGCTCTGATCAAACCCAGATGAGTGCTAACAGTGAAATCTCTCGTACATTAGCGACTACTCAGACGTCTCTCACTCCTCTTCAAGAAGGTAGTACTCCTATATCGGCTTACACATCCGTTTTGCTGGACCTTGCTGACAGGGCCGCACAGTCTTGGCCGGCCACACGCAATACCCACCCCAGCAAACGGGAGTACCTGGGCCTAACACCGGTAATAACACATGGCAAACTCCGGAAGGACAGGAGCATGGGATCGCTGTTTTAGATTCATCGGCCGGATTTTCCTGGGATGGAAATATTTCTACGTTAGCCGATTCAGGTCTTGCTGATGCTAGCCAGTTGTGGCTCTGGTCGGATAATCTAGGCTATCAGTCTTTTGCTGAGCTTAGTGATATATTGCACTAAGGTAGTGGTGGTGCGCTCTCTACTTTAGCAATAGCACCTTATCTGAGCAGCAATTCCAACATCCAGTCACATAGCGACAGAAATGTAGCCGGCGTTGGGCATTATATCGGCAACAGGGCAGAAACGGAGATAAAAATGAAAATAGGAGGAGCCAGCGTGAGCCTTGTGCTATGTAGAAGATAATTATAACGCCAATGTGCATGAGAGGGTATATTGATCCTTGTAGTATGGTGCTTACCTTTCCCCACCCGGGCAAAGGCTGTAATCACTTGATCGCTGGAAAGGGAGGTATCGCGCAAGATCTGTTTCTAAATACGCCGAACTACAGGAGTCCCGATAGCTCTCCCCGGAGTAGATGCTCTCTCGCGCGGCAGCAGTAGATTCTGACAAGGTTGGAAACCGGCTGCAGGAGCCAAGCGTGGCACTCTGTGAGAGAAAGGACCCCAAGGGCTGGAGCGTACTATCTTAGGAGCAAGGCGTCTCTGGTTCGATTCTGCTGTAGACCTATACCGGGCAGTAATGCGTTGCCCGTGCCATCTTGCCATTCTCGTTTCTCATGCTAAGAAGGCCACAGATTCCCTTTGTATCATTACCCTATCCTCCCGCCCTTTACTGCCCGTAGAAGCCTTCAGATTTATCTCATCTCTTTGCTTCATTTTTAGCACACACACACACACTCACACAAAAGATACTGAGAGAAATGGCGTTCACAGATCACCAGTGCCGGCTCCCCCCTGTCCAAACGGTCTTTGATTTACGGCACGTGTTTTGCGTTCGACATCAAGAGAATGGAAACGCCTGCCCTAACGAGGTAGGCCTCTCTGCACGAGAGACCACATACATACAGCTCCAGCTCTTACAAGAAAATAAATTAGATACAAAAAGCACGCGATACTACCTGCGGTCTGTGGCGCAACATTTGCTCTACCTTGATTGCTCCACCCATCGAGACTGGATTTCGGAGATTGCTGATTGGTGGATGGAAACGATGGAAATGCAATAGGATAGGTGGTCTCTGTCCCCATCGGGCTCAGTTCCATCCCTTGGGATTTCTCTCACCGCAAGAAAGATGATGCAATCCATTTCTGTCATCCAGAAAAGACACCGAAAACCGTGGCCTGCGCTCAAGTCTTCTCATGCTTTGGCTGGCGCCGACAGACAAGAGGTTCGTGCTGTTCAGTAGTGGCGTCCTCGTCTGAATGGAACAAGGTTATACAGCACAAACCTGGCTTTCCATGTCTATCCATCTTCGCTACTGCTATATGGAATGGAGAGCAGAAAGGCCAGTCCTGCCGTTTGTGAAGCATACACCCTGCCCTCTGTCCATAGACTATTATCGCCCGACCTCACAGTTGATAGTCCTTTCGTTTCCTCAGTCGATGTACCAGTATTTATTCATTTTATATTTCGATGTTGCATTCCACATGGATTCCCTTAAAAAACCTAGCGAGGACGGTCAGATTGGTTGTTGATTAGCCACGATGGGGATGGGGCAATCGAACTGTATATACTGGGCTTTAAACCTGGAGCTCAAGAGCCACTCTTATTCTCTAATATACTATATCAAGAAAAAAAACATTATATACTGTTTACAACCTTTCCCTGGAATCGATTCACTTGAGCTCCATTAGGCCTGCGATACGTGTTTGGTCATGTTAATACTCTATTCACTGCGGAATGCACGCTAAGTATTGCTTTCAATTCAGCCGGATTCCCAACCTCCTGCAGTAATGCATAGGCAGGAGAGGGCGTCCACTCGCAGTTCCCTGGCTAGAGACGCTGGAAACTTTCACGTAGGATACATTCGACCTGGGTCATGAAGCGGCGCTTATTCGGCTGGGATACGCCAGGTAGTCTCACGGAGACGCTGCTGCTTTACCCGGCACCCCGGCCCTCGTTGCGGTACTGGCCCATCTGGGCAGCAATGCTCGCCTGCAGCAGATGATGAGGCATATCGAAGTTTTCAAAGAGGGACTCCAAGCGATATCGGCATTGTTAGATGTGGCGGCCACTATCTCCGTCGCCCAACCAATGCGCCGCGAACTCAGCTGCCGCACCAAACTTTTAGCAAAGATAGCGACGTCATTGTGGCTAACGATGCACAGCTGCGTGTCGGATACCGACAATCCTCCCACACAGGCGTTGAAACGCGTCTGGCGCTAGATTTTGTTCCGAGGCGACGAGCCCTGCGCGGAACTCCCTATCGAGCCAGTGAAAGAGCGTGTGTAACTCCACCTTTTCCGCACAGTCCCACAGCTGCTTCCGGAATAGCTTGGGATGCCAGGCTTGTGCGAATCTGAAGCCGCTGCGCTCCAGTTACCGCTGCAATGCGACCAGGATTCGATGCTGTGCCGCGAAAAGGATGTGCTTCGGCCGCAAGAAGTGCGCGGTTACACTGAGGGAGATGGAGCTTTGACCGAGTTACGTATGAGGTGGACTGGCGCGTGCAGGTACGGAGGGACGAACGTACATATAGTGGGGATAGTCTTCATGACAGGCATGAGACTAAGGACTGGCTGTAGTCTTCAATACTGTAGGCTGTAAGATCGTGCTGGTGATAGATTCTAACTGGCGATCATACAAGCGAGAGAGTTGTTGGTATTTACTGTAGTGACTTTGCCACCGATTTCCAGATCTGTGGAGGGTTGGGTGTCCATCCAAGTCCATCACAACAAGGCGATGCAAGATGTCCAAAAAGTTTTTCCGTAACAGTTTTGACCGATTCCGATCAATACCCTGGATGATGTGGTGAATCGGGCATCTGTACCGGTCCCGCGCTTGCACGTTGATACTCTCTTGATTGAGAAGCAGTCGAACGACACGATCGTGCCCCTTCGCTGCCGCCAGGTGCAATGGTGTTCTTCCCTCTCCATCGGTAACGTTCACGTCCAGTCCATGATCCAGCAGCAACTTGGCGATCTCCGCTTTCCCGGTAGGACGGCAATGCACAGTGGCGGCTAGCCTTCATGGGCGCCACCGCCCTCCATCACTGGTGTCACAGTCATCGTGGCAGAGCGACTCAGGAGCATTTTGACTATGGATGCATGGTCCTTCTCGATTACTTGGTGGTGTCATTCCGAACATGTCGGCAACAGTGATGTCGCCTCCAGAGCGGAGGAGTAGCTGGGCCGCCTCCTCGTGGCCGCGGGAGACTGCATACCAAAGTGCAGTTCGATAGTTATCATCCTGTGCGTTGACATGAACCCCAGGAACCGATCGGCGTGAGAGTTCGGGCATATCAATAGGTAGTCAACCACGTGATGGCAACACTCAAGATGCCCCCAGTGAGCTGCACTAGGCAGCAGCCCTCGCCAGGCTGTTGAGACAATGGATTCATACCTTCTCATGGTGTCTGGTGTTAATCCTCATCGTCGCATGGGGAAACTAAAGTGAATCCAACGTGGTTGTGCGGGAACGGCCCGTTGGGGTAACGTGTCCACAAAACCACACCAAAATCAGAGGAAAATGGGATATGAAAACCATCCAACTTCTTTTTACCCAACTTGCACTCGGGGCCCAAGTTGGTCTTGTAGTACTAGTATATGTGGTGTCATCCTAAAAAGAAGACAGGACACCTCTGAGCTTGTATATAGTCTGGAATTGTATCGTGCGAGATGCGGCGAGGCGGTAGTGAATTAGTGACATAGACAGTCAGACTAACATTAAACAAACCTTGTTCAAGGCTTGAAGGCCTTGTTAAGACTTGAACCTCGTCAAGGCTCAGCCACGGGCAACCTGCGTTGCGATCGTTCTTCTTGACACGGGCACCACCGAGACACGGGCATCTCTTTGGGAGACACACGAGGAGCTTGGAAAACGGGAGCTATTGATTAGAGGCAGTTAGTAGGCCTTGTTAAAACTTAGTCACAGGCTACCTACTATTACTGCTAAGACACTAAGGACCAAAGCTTGGTTAGTGGAAGGGAACTGAGATACACTACCGGATGGAGCGTATTCAAGGATCTTCCGCAAGACATGGTCGGCCTGGTAGGAGACTCCTCCAGGTAACACGAAACGAGGGGGCAACTTCTCGTGGGGCGTGGTGTACAATGGTAGCCACTGTGACGGGGTCGGGGACCGTCAAGAGACAGTCTGTATAGCCCAAGAGGACGGATGCGCATGTTGGTACAAAGAGCCGGGAGTCAACTATCTCACTCGCATTGAGGGCCTGAGATTGATTTTGTTGGTTGAAGTAGTGTTGTCCTAATTGACCTGTTTATAATGTATGCTTAAGAAGCAAACTAAGAGACATCTAGAGTAAGAGACGTGGTGAATCTCAAGAGTCCAGAAGCCTATTAAGAGTGTTGAAAATTGAGGTAGTAATCTATGCAAGTAGACTACCAAAGTTGTTATATATCTCTTGGCCTGATCATACCTGTTCTGGATCTGCTGGAATAAAGTTATTAACTAATATGAGAGTTTCCTGTTCAAGCTATGCCCGGAACCATCACCTAATATGGAGGTGGTCAGGTCGATGAAGGGGCTCTGATAATCATCAAATATCAAGAGACTATCCTTCGCCCTGGAGCCACGGTTAGATCTTAGTCGAGAGAGAACAGGTTAGTAGGCGTGGATGTGGATTTTTACATACTCCACCGTGCGGGAGAACCAGGTTAGTTTCGAGGTGGTCGTCACCGCACAGCACAGTCTGGCCATAATACACTCACAACACATTGGACAATCAACGAAGGTCAATGTATATATTACAAGTTTTAGTGTAATATATGAGACGATGAGATACATCAAAGAAATGGTATCATGAATTTAAATAGGACCACGGGAGATTAAAGTAATTATCTACACTAATAACCAGGGAGCCCTCCAGTTATTAGACCAGCCTTCCCGATCGCGGAGTGGACAGGGTCTCCAAGTGGCTATTGTACGACTGACGAATCGACTAATCAATGAAAGCCCAAGCGAAAAGGGAATTTGATTCATCGCGATGGGGTCGAGCGACACGGCTCTTCCGGGCAAGCATACCAGAACCCTTTATGGCCGTCTAAAAAGATCCGAAGCCGCGCTCCTGGTACAGCTGCGTACGGGCCACACAGGGTTAAACAGTTACGTCCAGATGGTCCGCCTCATTGATAGCAATGTATGTGGGTGTGCAGGGGACAGCTATGATAAAGAGACAGTCCAACATTTTCTGCTCTATTGCCCAAAGTGGAATCATTTACGGGGGGAGATAACGGAAGCAATGGGCGCAAAATATGGAGACCTCTCCTACGCGCTAGGAGACAGATCGAGCGAAACATTACCAGATGGCCAACCAGTCGATAAACCAGAATCATGGAAACCGAATCTGACTGTGGTACGGGCGATTCCACGCTTCGTTGTTAGCACAGGGCGACTTGGAAACGCAACAGAAAGGTAGAAACGCAAGGGAGATGTATGTATATATAGTTTTGGCTTAACTACTCTGTACTACTTGCTAGGGGGCTACATGCGGCCTTTGGCCGCAAAAAGCCTGAGGAATACTACTACTACCACCGAACTGCGCGGCCAAACCGCGAACTATGCGACCACCTCCTTTATCAGTCAATTCCCTGAACACAAACACCATGGCTGAACTTTCAAAGGAGGAACGTTTACAGCTAGCACTCGAGATAGTCGTGCTAAAGCAGTTCAGCCTGGAAATAGGGAGTGGGTTACTGAAATGCATCTGGATGGGTCCTACCACCATATATCATTCTTGCTGCTGAAAACTATCAATCTCACTGGTATCAGTATATTCCAAATGCTGCCGGGTTGGACTTGGCAAGAACGAACAGTTGGAAGATATCGTTTATTAGTTCTTGATGGCCATAGTAGCCATGCTACTGCAGAATTTGATAAATTTTGCACAGAAAGGAAGATTATTCCTTTATATATGTTGACATTAGATATAAATGATATTATTTTCGAATGTGTATTGGATCATCACAATGGCCAACTAACTTCTAGACCTTATTCTGTCGGACTGCGTTTTGCCCAGCCGCTTTTGCAGTCGTTTTTGCCCAGTCGTTTTCGTCCACACGCTACATATTACCAGTCGTAATACCCTTTCACCACAGCTAAGGCCTCTCTGGTTGCTTTGTAGATGGCCTCGATACCTTCTGATCTGGCTTTTAGATTACAGGAGTATTCGAGCTTTTCTTGTGGGCATCTCTGGCAACAAACCATAGCCCAGAGCGGTACAGCACGGTCGAAAAAGACTGGGTAAAAACGAGCAGGCTTCTACACCCAGTTCTAATCCTCAAAATCGGTCTAGGAAGAGAAAGAAAAATAACCTGGGGAAGACATCGGCAAGAATTCAATCTGATTGACAAAGAAAACTGAGGTGGGCAAGTTGGGCAACTACCCGCGCTCATCGGAACTATTGGCCATGTCGGCGGCGGAGGACCTCACCGACGGGAGTCCTAAAGCCGACCGGTGAAAAAAAAAATCATTATCCATCTTTTGACCTAAAAGGTAGATTGAAGATGAGCAAAACTTCACGCGGAACACGATCCGACAAGCAATGTACGCCGGAAATTGGTCTCCTGGGTAGGCAGGAGCCCGCGTGAGGTAAGCGCAAAATCAGTCAAACAAGTCCTAGATATGATCATCTGGTCAAAAGTGGTTGGGCATCTCGTTTCACGAAAGCCACCGTCTTCTGCGTAGCATTTTACGTTAAAGAGTCTCTTTAAAAGGTCGGTTGCGAGCATCTTAACTTTCGAGTCATCACCCACCGTCCACCGGCAAGAAGCCCAGCGCATGCGGGCCACGCGGGGTTCTACAGCAGATATCCATCCATTCTTGACCAGGCTGGGTATGTTTGAGGTGCGATGGCTTGGCCAGGACCAGCCTGGAGAAGATGCCCATTGGGGAAGCGGCGGTGGGTGGTCGGAACCGCCACTGATATTCAATTTCACCAGTCAGCCCCACTCGCGACCCCAATCGGGGAGATGCTTCTTTACTGACATGGTCAAATGATTCTGATGGCTGCCAACAGTTGCCCAGATCAGCATTTTTTTGTCATTATTACTTGAACCTATGCTTAAAGATGTCTCTTGCAGATTTAATTTTCTCTCCCTAGATCCACTTTTTGACGAGTGACAGAACCAGTAGTCCATGCAGCAAACCTCCTTACCCACTCGTAATGATTTGTCGTTTCTGCAGTGGTACTTATTCATACTCCTTTGCCCAGCCTTTTTAAGTATCCGCCGATCGTGCCGCGTAAACAGCCATACAGCCATAGATACCCATCTGTACTGCGCTTCTTGGAGAATCTTTCCTCGCCTGTCGATCTCACCCGGAACTAACGGGAGAAATAAATGCCCATCGAGGTGGCTAAATATCCAACCGCTCGAGACTTCACAACCCTAGCCCCACTCTAGTAATAACCATTTTCTAGAGATTCCCAGCCCAACGTATTCGAAAATGCAAGACTCACTGCTGTGATGGCTGTTTACTTGACTCCGCCTCGTGCCAAGTTCTATAACACATGCACTAACAGTGCTTCCATACCGTCTATATCATTTTGGGGGTTCAACTGTGGGTATAATCTGATATTCAACATACGCATCTCTGCTACAGTACATCCAGTAGAGTATAAGGGTATCTTAACGGATTGAATTGCCTGAACTGAACACAGTAACATAGATGAACGGGATGCTGTTCGTATAGATTGCGTTGGTGTCGGCATGATATTGATGTGTCAACCAAAATAACCACTCACTATCTCGGAATAGTTAACGTAATTCCCGGGCGTTCCGTAGTTCCCGGGCAATCCGTAGAAAGTCCAAAATTTTCGACGCGTTACCACCTACCAACTTCAAACACCCGCCATGCCACGAAAAACGCGTAAAACAAAGCAAGAATTAGTCGAGCAAGAGGGCAGGATCTAATGCGCTATTCAAGATTTAAAAGATAGAAATTTTCGAAGTACTGAGCAAGCTATACATGTTTATAATCTACCTACCTCAACTTTCCGTGATCGGCTGAAGGGCCACGAATTTCAAGGAGAACGCCGCAACCACATGCATAGACTATCTCTACGTCAAGAAGAGACCTTGGTAGCTTGAATAGTATCGCTTGATATACATGATGCCCCTCCCAGGCAGTTCTAGATACAAGAAATGGCTTAGATTCTTCTGAATTCTAAGAGCCCTACTTTATCTAAAGCAATCGGAAAGAACTGGGTTACAGAGTTTACCAAACGCCGGCTAGAGATTAAAAGCAGGTTTGCTAGAAAGATTAATCACAAGAGGACAATATATAAAGATCCAAAGATTATTAATTCATGGTTCAATGAGCTACGAGAGACCCAAGAACAGTGGGGAATCCAGGATAAAGATATCTATAACTTTGATGAAACTAGCTTTGCTATAAGACTTATTATAACAACTAAGATGGTTTATAGAGCTGAAATGCCTGGTAAACCATGGCTGATACAGCCAGGGAATCGGGAATGGGTTACTACCATTGAATGCATTAATTTAAGGGGGTGGTCAGTACCTACCACTATCATCTTCAAGGGAAAGGTTCATATAGAGGGGTGGTTTAATGCAACAAGAATCCCTGGTGACTGGAGAATCAATTTAAGTGCCAATGGATGGACTACTGATGAGATTGGTCTCTGCTGGCTTCAAAAAGTCTTTATTCCAGCTACAAATAATTGTATAACAGGGGGATATCGACTGCTAGTTCTGGACGGTCATGGAAGCCATCTTACACCTGAATTTGACCGTACCTGCAAGAAAAATAATATTATCTCTATTTGCATGCCTGCTCATTCATCTCATCTTCTACAGCCTCTTGATGTTGGTTGTTTTGGCCCTTTAAAAAAGGCGTACGGCAAGCTTATAGAGCAGAAAGGGCGCTTGGGATATACTCATATTGATAAACTGGATTTCTTGAAGGCATATCCAGCAGCTCAAGAAATGGTGTTCACTAAGAAGAATATTCAAAGCAGATTCAGAGAAACTGGATTAGTTTTTTTTAATCCATATGCTGTGTTGGAAAAGTTAAATATCAGGCTTTCAACACCTACCCCCCTATTAAGCAGAGAAGATACTTTAATCTCTTCCTCCCAGCTTTGTACGCCTCATAGAGTCCGCCAAGTACATCAAAAGACTTCCTTAATTAAGAAACTTTTAAAAAAAGGGTCTAGAAGTCCTTTATCTTTTTTTAAACAAGCACTAAATAAATTTATAAAATAATATAAATTAGTTATTTATAATACTAGTAGTCTTCCGCAAAACCCCAAATGGGGTCCGATTTCAGAACCCCAAACCCCATCTGGGATCCAAGGGTTAGACCCCAGGCCCCAACCCCATTGGGGTTTGGGGTTTTTTGAAATGCCCTTGGATTATCCCAGAAAGTCCCAAAAAACCCCTATTTTTCATAAAATCAAGGTCTTGGCGTGCATAATTTTGCTGAATCATCGAGATATCTTACTGTTTTTTACACCTGTTTTGGTTCTATTCTTAGACTTCTCGATGATCCTACTTTAAGAGATTGGGGATTTTAGATAATTAGGCTAGATTGAGGATAGGTATAGCTTGTTTTGAATTCTTTACTAGTAAA